>JARYHS010014653.1:0-16229 GCA_031002005.1 Vandiemenella viatica
ACTACATTAAAGACCTTAATGGTATCCCGAGGCCATGAAATTCTCGCTAATTGCATATAGTATGTATATATCAACATCCTGGGTAAAATGATTCCGGAGGTAAAATAGTCCCCCCATCGGATCTCTGGGTGGGGACTACTCCGGGAGAAATAATCAGAAAGGATAAAACATTCTACGAGTTGGAGCATGGGATGTTAGAAGTCTGAATATGGCACGTAGATGAGAAAACTTAAAAAGGGAGATGGATATCATTGGGATTACTGAGATTAAATGGAGGGATGCGCAGGATTTCTGGTCTGGCGAACAAGAAATAGTTAGCACACATGCTGTCAATGGAGTCAGTAAATAAGAGAGTAGGGAAACGGGCGAGTCATTGTGAATAGTTTAGTGACAGGATTATTTTGATGAGTTAGTAACCCAACCATTTTAGTACAAGAGTACATGTCAGCGTCACAGGAAGATGATGAATAAATAGAGAAAATATACGCTTTACTTGAAGAACCAATACGGTATGTGAAGGGCGAGAAAAATCTAATAATCATGGGTGTTTGGAATGAGACAGTGGGAGAAGGTAAATAAGGTAATACCATGGAAAGATTTGGTCTAAGAGAATGGAATGAGCAAGGAAGCAGGTTGTTAGAGGTTTGTGAAAAATTTAAAGCCATCACGACGAACACTATTTAACAATCATGCACGCAGGATATATACACCTGGAAACGCGCTGGGGATACAGGCAGATATCAGCTAGATTATATCATGGTCAAACAGAGATTCAGGAATCAAGTTCTAGACTGTAAAGCGTACCCAGGAGCAGACATAGACTCTGATCATTATGATCATTATGAAGTGCAGGCTTAAATTCAATAGAACAAAGAAGCAATACAGGCAGAACAGACTGGAAATGAATAAACTGAACAATCTAACATGAGAGAAAAATTTGAAGAATTGGTAGAATTGAGTCTAAGCAGTATCCTTGAAAGGAGCTTAACTGAGGACGATTGGAATACATGAAAGACCGAAATAACGAAAGCTGGTAAAGAAACATTAGGCTTTAGGGAACAAGCCGCCCGTAAACCTTAGATCACAGAAGAAATTTTGGAGTTGATGGATCAGAGGAGAAGGCAAAAAAATGCTCAGGATGAAGCAGGAAGAGAGGAGTACAGACAATTTAGAAATCAAATGAACTGTAAATGCAAAAAGCAAAAGAAAGATGGCTTCAAGAAAAGTGTGAAGAAGTAGAAAAGGAATTGGACGTAGGTAAAATAGAGGTGGCATTTAGGAAGATCAAACAGAATTTTGGTGAAATGAAGAAAAGAGGTATAAACAATAAATTTGCAGAAGATAGAGCTAACCGATGGAAGGAATACATTGAGAAACTGTATGATGGAGATGATTTGAACAACAGTGTATTGGAAAAGAAGCTGATGTCGACATTGATGACTTAGGTGATTCTGTTTTGCGGACAGAATTTGATAGAGCTTTGAATGATGTGAAATCAAATAAGGCAGTTGTAATTGATGAGATTCCTAGGAGAAGAAGGAATCTAAAGATTATTCAAACTTATATCAAAAAAGTAGGAGGAGGACCTGTTTTCTCTATAATCCCAACTTCCGGTCACGTGACACAAAATGGCGGCTTCCCTTCCCCTTTTCTCCCTCCCCTCCATGACGTCACATCCGGTTCGCGGGAAATTCTAATGGACCAATGGTGGCCAAGGTCGTATGACGTCACACGTTAGTTCCTCAACCGGTCCCACAGATGGCGACACCGGGTGGGCTTGCGCATATGTTAGTTCCCCGATCTGCGGATAGATGGCACCATCTCCCAAGGGCTTAATTTCTTTGGGCGCAGATATTCCACACCGCCCACCCAAGCCCTGAGGCAATGGCTATTTCTGTTCTGGAATGCGCGCGTTGTGAAATGTGTACACTGTTTCAACACACCTACGGAAATTCCCACTCGACTGTTTGCTTTGAGCGTTGCGAAATATGTACTCTACCAGTTGTGCAAGCGGTATCTCTTGTGTAAGCGCGGAGTGAAATGCTCCACGCGACGCTATAAAAGGAGCGCCCGTGGCCAGCTCTGGCTCTGTACCATTGCGAACCTTGCCGTGTGCGCTTCTAGCAGTTACCGCAGTGTGTGCTTCTCGCAGTGTTCAACACAATGTCTCAGTCTTATGAAGGTAATAAGTTATAATAATAATTATTATATGTGTGTGTTTGTGTGTATGTATCAGTGATACTAAAGATGAATTTTCTTTTACAGAGCTCCCAGTTCTATCTGCTGCTGATGTGGAAGAGTACCTCGCAAACAGTAAGCTAATTTCCTTATTGTTAGTAGTATTAGTTTAAATTATTATTATTATTAAGACTAATTTTTCTTTTTCCCTGTTTCAGATCTACAACAGATCTCACCGCTGTTTAGCGATGATTTAGATAATGGTAAGTTTTTGCATCTAAACTGGAATATTTTTGCTGTAGATGTTTACTTGTTGCATACTATAATTTATTTTCTATTGTAGAACCACGAGTTGTCTCAACTCCGGAGCTGGTGTTGCTATACAATTTTTCTGGAGGTATGTATTTGACTGTAATTAATTTTTTTTAATTTCTCGTGCGTGTGTTGATACTAAAAGAAAATTAATTTGTTCTGTTGTAGAGCCTGTGAATGCTACTGATGGTTCTGACAATAATTTTGCAAGGGGTAAGTAGTACTATATATTTCTTGCTGTAGATAATATTGTTTGATTTTTTTTCTGTAACCAACTAAAAATTTTTTTTTGTTGCAGAGCCTGTAAATGCTACTGATTTTGCTGGCAATAATTTTGCAAGGGGTAAGTAGTACTATATATTTCATGCTGTAGCTAATATTCTTGTTTGATTTTTTCTGTAACCAACTAAAAATTTTTTCTGTTGTAGCTTCAGCTAGCTGTGTCAATGCATCCTCTGAGCTGGCGAGGTATTTTGCCAATTGTAAGTTAAAAAAACTTATTTTCTTAACTGAATTACTTTAAACCATTTTGGCTGTGCAGTAAAAAAAAGATGATTTTTTCCACAGATTGCCCTGAACATGATGATCCCAACCAGCCTGGGGACGTCTTTGTTGGTAAGTGTTTAGATTTATTTTTATTCAGTTTTTCTTTCTTTTCCTTGTCTAACTAAAATTTATTTTGTTATAGGTCAACATGGTTCCTCGGGACCCCTCCAAAAAAGGATGAATGATAATGATGATGATGAAGGGCCATCTAAAAGGATTAAAATGGCAGGTAAGGTATTTCTTCTACTATTTTTTATTATTTTATCTCTTAGACTTTTAACCATGAAAAAATCTGACTATTTTTTGTTGTTGCAGATGTATATATGTCGCCGCCGGACCTGGAAGCGTCGGACGTGCCGCAGCCAAGCACCAGCGCGTGGGCAGAACCATTGGAGGATGAGCTTCTTGCTACTTTGTCACCGCTTGAAGCTCTCTGGGCGACAGACGAACCATCCTCCCAGTGGCTGCCCAACACTCAAGCGACCGGGTCCGGCGTTAATGAGGGTGGGGAAAAAACAGGTAAGCCGGATGCTACGCGCTTAAAGCCAACTATCAGGGCAAGTGCTTACGGGAATAGGTTACTTCACATCACTGTTATAAATACCGAAAATTTTAAAGATCCTGGTAATTATATTAGAGCATGTTTCAAAATTTTTAATGATCAAATTTCCGCGATTATTCGCAATCCTTCAACACCGGCTATAAAATGCCAGGTGGGGTTGGATTGCCTTTTCCAAATTCAGAAGAACAATGTCACTAACGTCAGCCGTATTTGTTTATGCCCAAGATGCGCGAACTCACATTAAGCGCTTCCCTGGAAGAGTGGTATGAAGTCTATGTGTTTCAAGATATCATGAAGAGATTTAGTGAATTCCAAGACCGGGATAGTGGCAAATGCCTCGATCAAATTAACTCCCTCGACATCCATGTAGCTAAATTCGAACCGCTTTTTCGGGGCTCTTCATTTATAGCACTGCCATCCGATATCCAAGCAAAGAAAGCAGTTCTCAATATTAAAAATAGTGATGAGCGTTGTTTTCTTTGGACGATCCCTGGCTTTTCATGAAAAGGTGCATGATAATGCGAATTTAGTTAGCAAGTATTTTAGAGCATGTTCCAAGTACGATTTAGATTTTGCAGGCGTAGACTTCCCTGTAAAATTGTCAGACATTTCTAAATTTGAGAGGCAAAACCCCGACTATTCGATCAATGTCTACGGCTTGGAACCAGAAGGTAAAAAACATAGAGTTGTAGGCCCCCTCCACCATGCTGCAGTAAAACGCGGTTTCCATATAAACATGTTGTTGATTACAGAGGGTGAAGATAAGTTTCACTACTGCTGGATCAAGAACTTGTCGCGGTTAGTCAGATCATCATTAACTAAACACTCATATACAACACACATTTGTGACAGATGCCTGCAGCATTTCGGACACGAAGATCTCTTGGAACGCCATGAGGTCGATTGCGCAAGGGTTGGCGCTGTAAGAGTAGACCTACCCGGCGACGAAGACAAAACCTTAAAGTTTAAGGATTTTGTACACCAACAGCGTGTACCATTCGTCGTTTACGCGGACTTTGAATGTTTGTTGAAACCCTTTGATACGTGCAGACCCGACCCCAACTCCTCTCACTCCACATCAGTCCAGGAACACATCCCTTTTTGCTGCGGCATACCAGGTCGTTTGCGCATACGGACCATCAGCTGAACCGATTCGACTCATTCTCGGGGGAAAACCCTGAGACGTGGCTGGTGGAACAACTCGTGAACCTGGCCCATGACGTTGATGAAATTTACAAGGCGGTCACACCTCTTGTAATGTCGGCTGATGATGAGGCAAAATTTACCAGTGCCCACGGTATGCCACATCTGTGGTGACGGCTTTGAACCGGGGGCCGTTAAGGTCCGCGATCATTGCCACATCACAGGTGCTTTCAGAGGGGCTTGCACACAATAACTGTAATTTACAGTACAAGAATCGAAGGTACATACCCGTCTTTTTCCATAATTTGTCTGGGTATGATGCGCACTTCATTGTTAGGGCCTTAGCACACCTCGATAAAGATGGGATGGATGTCCTACACCATCAACACTGAACGTTATATTTCATTTTCTAAAAAGATTAAAGGTACGTTTATCACTTTGCGGTTCCTGGACTCGTACCGTTTCATGCAGTCCTCGTTAGATAAGCTGGTTGGGACTCTTGCGGAGCGTGACATGCACATTACCAGTAAGCATTTCACGGACCCCGAGCAGTTCCAACTGGTTAAGCGAAAAGGAGTTTTCCCTTACGAATACATGGATTCGTGGGATAAACTCAAAGAGGCCACGCTCCCTCCCAAGTCTAAATTTTACAGTTCGTTGTCAGAGTCTGATATTTCGGATGATGACTACGAACACGCGACACAAGTGTGGCGGGTTTTCCAGATCAAGAATTTAGAAGAATACGCAAGTCTGTACATGGGGACAGATGTACGGCTTCTTGCGGATCTGTTTGAAAAATTTAGGGCTGTATGTTTGGACAAGTACACCCTGGACCCCGCCCACTCTTTCACAGCTCCAGGCCTTTCGTGGCAGGCCATGTTAAAGAGAACGCGTATCGAGCTGGATCTTCTGACAGATATCGACATGCTTCTCTTTTTCGAACGTGGAATTCGTGGTGGTATTTGTCAGTGCGTCCATAGGTACGCCAAGGCAAATAACCGGTACATGGCGGAGTACAACCACGACGCACCTGAAAATTTCATCATGTATTTTGATGTAAACAATTTGTACGGCTGGGCCATGTCGGAGTATCTACCCTCTGGAGGGTTTCGATGGTTATCGGCCGAGCAGATTGCTAGCATAGACTTCATGAGCGTAGCAGCCGACTCACCTAGGGGTTTCGTTTTAGAGGTAGACTTGACGATTCCCCAGGATATACACGACAATCTAGCAGACCTACCGCCATGTCCAGAGCACAAAACCGCCCCTGGATCTTCTTTCCCCAAGCTGATGACAACGCTGGAGGATAAGGTTCGGTATGTTCTCCATTACCGAGTCCTCCAGCAATGTATAGGCTTGGGGATGAAGTTGGGCACGGTACACCGGGTAATTTCTTTCAACCAGTCACCGTGGTTGAAAGAATACATCTCTCTCAACACGCGTTCTCGTCAGTCAGCCAAATCAGAATTTGAGAGAGACTTTTTCAAACTTATGAATAATTCAATTTTCGGCAAAACCATGGAAAACCTTAGAAACACACCGCGACGTGAAATTGTGTACAGGTTGGCCGGGCCGCCGCGGTGCCCGGAAGCATGTGGCCTCACCACACTTTAGGCGTATGACTATTTTCGAGAAAGACTTTGTGGCTCTGGAAATGGCGAAAGTGCGGATACTTTTCAACAAGCCGCTCTACGTCGGGATGTGCATTCTCGATCTGTCTAAACTGCGGATGTATCGATTTCACTATGAATTCGCCATTCCGCAGTTTATACGCCCCAAGTTACTTTATATGGACACAGACAGTTTCATCTATTTGGTGAACGGCTGTGATCCATATGAAGTGATGAAACGCAACAGGGAGGAATTCGACACATCTGGATATAATCCCAACAACCGTTTCGGTATAGACTCCTATAACGAAAAGGTAGTTGGGGTTATGAAGGATGAGGCGAATGGTTCCCTGATTGTGGAATTCGCGGGTCTAAGGTCGAAAATGTATGCGTTCCGGCTAGAGACCGATCAGACCTCAAGACGGGCCAAGGGTCTGGCACGCACCATCACCAAAAAACTTACAATTCAGGATTATATAGAATGTTTACATGGCGCCCCATCTAAATTTCACACCCAACATCGATTTCAATCAAACCTCCATAGAATTACTACTGTTGAAGTATCCAAGCTGGGTCTGTCTAGATTGGACGATAAACGCTATATTTACCCCGACGGTATTGGAACCCTACCTTGGGGGCACAAGTCTGTACCAGAGAGTGAATGAGAGTAACTATTTTGTAAATAATTGTGTGAATGAAGATTAAATATAGCGTTTATCCCGTGTATATATATTATTACAGTGCACTGGAGGGTGGGATGTAAATAGCAATTGAAAAATTTGTCTTATGTGACAAACATGATGTGTAAATAGCACTTGAAAAAAAAAAAAAGTTGTCTAATGTGACAAACATGACGTGTAAATAGAAATTGATAAAGTTGTGTAATGCCTGATCATGAGTTGTAAATATCAATTGATGAAGTTGTGTAATGCCTGATCATGAGTTGTAAATATCAATTGATGAAGTTGTGTAATGCCTGATCATGAGTTGTAAATAGCTGTTGATGAAGTTTTCTAATGTAAATAATGTCATATTTTCTCTGGGGTTTTGTCAGTGCACTGTATTTAGTATTAGTCATACACTGTAAAAAAATGATCTATATTGTAAAATAGACTCAAAGACATACACTGTAAAAAAAAAAATCTATATTGTAAAAATAGACTCAAAGTCTCTATATTGTAAAAAAAAAAAATAGTCTCTTAACTATGGATGAGGAGAAAAAAAAAACAACAAGTATATGTTGTACTGATGTTTTTTATTGAAAAATCATATTTTAAATAAATCTTTTACATTTATCCATGTGTTATGTGATTTATCAAAACCTAACCACTTCACTAATGCCATATTCTTCCTTTTCCTTATTACTCGTTCAACAAGAAATGTACTTGGATGTTTTGTTAATTGTAATTCTTGCTGGTAAAATGCTCCTGCAATATCTTTACCCTGATAATCTTTAAGTAAATAAGTTACAGGATTTGATAATTTAACTTTTCTGATGGTAAACACTTCAGTTGACCAGTTTGGCAGGTAGCCTTTGTCAAACTTTTCTTTAAACCTACTAATCCTAACATGGTCACCAACTTTGAATTTGCTGGTGTGGTAGTCTTCACACGGAAGTACACTGTAGAAAGTAAAGAGTTGTCCTTTACATCACAAGGTTTCATTTTAATGGTGCTATGCCACTTGTTGTTATAATTTGACATTAACTGAGGAAGAAGTTCAATCCACCGATGTGAGCCACGCCTGCTGAATTCTTGCCACATTGCATTCTTAATAGTTCTGTTTAATCCGTTCAACTATTGATGCTTTAAGATGGGTATATGTTGAGTAGTGATTAATACCATAGCTAGTCATGAGATTCTTGAACTTGGAATTGTAAAACTCTTTTCCGTTGTCAGTCTGTAAGTTTTTAGGTACACGACCACCACTTAGTATTCTCTTCATAGCATCAGCAACCACACTAGCTGTCTTGTTCTTGAGGGTACTGCCCATGCATACTTTGAATAAGTATCAATCACCATCAGTATATACTTGTAGCCTCTGTTTTTACGAGAGTATGGGATCATTTCTACAATATCAGCTTGCCACAGATCATCGAGTCCTTTGATTACTACATGACGTCTTGGGAAATTTCTTCTTGCTGGTCGATGGAGTTCTACCACAACTTGATCCATGTTACAATATAATGTTTCTTTCACGAAGTTCTTCAACCACTGATAAAATTTCGTTGGAGTGTGCCGTATGTCCTGCTGATGTCGATGCGGTAAGTAACTTTAATCTTTCAACGAGTTCATTCGGATCGTCCCAATACACATATTCCTTCATGGGAAGAAGACCAGAACCAGACTGACTGACAATTTTAGAGATTATGGTTTTATACTTAATATTGGTAGCAGGTTTCAGAATTTTACCAGATGGACTAAATTTTACTCTGTGGGCACTCGTGTTGTTTAATATTTCAAAGTAGCTTTTCAAGTCCTTGGCAGTATACTGTTTTGGGTTTTTCAAAAACAACAACTCCATTAATCCTCTAGTTCTTTCATGTTCATCACCATCGATTACAATCACATTTTCATCAATAGTAACAGGTGAGTTTCCAATCATTAGTGAATCATTCTTCCATCGAACACCATACACAGAATCATAATCTCGATCACTTCGACCAAGAGACTTCAAGATATCTTTGATCAAGAGAGGAGACTGCTGCTGCTGTATATGTCGCTGAGGTAAGAAAACTCTTTCCATAGTATCTGTCACAGGTCTTAATGAATCCTTGAAGAATCTCTCAGAGTCAATTTGCCCGTCTTCAGCTCGAGTAACTTGCGTCGAATTGGCATTGCGGGCTTTTATGATACCACGTTGGGTTGTTGTTGTTGGGTCCATGTTTACACACCGAATGAAGCTTGTGTGTGTTTACTGTACTATTTTATATTTGAAAAATACATTCACATTGAGATTGACAGGGTGCGGCTTTCTCAGTTCGGCTAATACATGGGAGTCGGACGTTTTAACATGGAAACTAAGTTTATCGTGTTGTTTTACATTGAGTGGAATATCTTTATTATATTCACGTGAGTTATGTTTAACGAGTATGCCTTGTGGTACAGTCATGGAGACGATTGTTCCATCAGTCGGAATTTCATAATAATTGTACCCTCCTTCTAATACATACGCCTCATCGATCACTTCACCTGTGGGGTTAATAGGTACCACGATGGATGCACTTGCTGATTTTAATTCATTCAGTAAGGAAAATAAATCCTGGTTTATGCGAAATTTTTCATCTGAGTATGAAAGTTTCTTCTCCATATCGACAACCATACGCATGGATTTATCAATGGCATCCCGGTGCATGGCTTGAACGTATCCTTTATTTGCAACATCATCGTCTCTGACGGGCCTTGGCTACACGTTTGAGTACTTTACCCTGGCAATCCAAGTTACCTATCATTCGTAAGAAGTATGTTCTGTGGTGGGTACACAAACACTCTCTTATTCTGTGTCGTTGAAGTTCTCCCAAACTTGTCCATGGGTAATGATGTCAGAAAGACAGTGTGCGCAGCTATTTATTCAAAAATGAATCAAATCCGTTGCGATACCTTCCATGATACATGTCACAGTCTTTGTCAATAACAAAAATACATGTTTACAATCATTCCAGCAGTACCCACATAGGTTCTTAAACTCTTGAACGTCATGTCGGTTGTTGACGTGGTCGTTGTAAATGTGTTTGAGATCATATCGTCCTGTTTAAAGATTACGATCAAGTTAGCATTGTCTCTAACCAACTGTTTCGGTATACGGCTATATGTCTGACACAAGTAAAAGAATCAGACTGATCTGTGTCTGCCCCATGCAAAAGTAATCTCGTATATTATTCTGCTTCTCACACGAAACATCATCAAACACAAACACAGAATTAGGTAGAGCTTCACTTGGAGGAGGTACACTTTGATTATCACTAAATGTCAAATACTGAATTTCTTTAATGGGTTCTAATATTTTCCGTAGTAATTGATACTTTGGTGGATACAACGACTTTGAAAACACGTATACATTTTCAAATCTAAGACCCATTGGGGTGTTCCAGCAGGGACAGCACAAGATTGGTTTTCCCACAATTTGATGGGCCACACACTATTGCTCTCACTGTCTCAGGGAAACAGAGGTCCGTTCTTCTTCCGTCTAGTATTGTTGCCGACAGAATCAACATTACTCACGGGCAATGTGTCTCGCGTTTGACAAACTTCATATTGACAAGGTTAGGTGGTTGCTCCGGACTATATATAGGCGCGCGAACAACTAAAGTATGTTAGTTGGTAACAATGCCTCCTACGAGGAAGAAGAAGAAGAAGGGTCGTGGCTTTTTAAACAAGCTCATCGACAAGATGCCTTTTGAGGCGCATATACCTACATACCAGTTTTGTGGTCCCGGTACTAAACTGGAAAAAAACGGTTGGCACTTGTGCAGAAGGGTATCAACCCACTAGAGGCAGCCTGCAGGGAACATGACATTGCTTATGCACAGGGGGCAGATAGAGCTGAAGCAGATCGGATACTCGTCGAGAGGGCTGCAGATAGAATGAAGGCTAAAGATGCAAAGTTTGGTGAACGTGCAGCGGCATTCTTGGTTAATAGGGCCATGCGTGCCAAGTTAAAGTTTGGTGGAGGTGTTAGAAAAAGAAACCGAAGAAAAAAAGAAGGGTGGTATTCTGCCATTAATACCTTATTTGCTGGCTTGTCAGCTGCTGGTGCTTTAGCAGGCGGGGTGGCTAATGTCGTCAAATGCTGTTAAAGCAGCGAAAGAGGCGAATAAGCAGTTGACTGAGGAGAAACGACACAACAAAACGATGGAGACACTTGCAATGAGGGGTAAAGGTCTATATTTGAAGCCATACCGGAAAGATGGGTCTGGATAAAATAAAAAAAAGTCGGTTCAGCCGCTGACGGACGATGGACATACGTAAGCATGTAAAGCGTTTGCGCATACCCAATTTCGTGGTGTTTTCATAGCGTGACACATTACCCAAAAAAAATTCGTGAATCGTGAATGTGGAATTGTGAACTTGGATAGTGCTAAAAGTGCTGGAACACATTGGGTTGCTTACATCAAGTACAAAAGATGGTTGTAGTTAAATACTTTGACAGTTTCGGTGACTTACCTCCTCCATTGGAGTTTACAACGATACTATTTGCAGGGAAACAGAATACAATACAATGTGCAGCCACACCAGAAGTTTGGCACACATGTATGTGGGACATTTGTGTTTAAATTCCTGTATGAAAATGTATGACATCAGTCTTGAACGAACCTTTGGACAAGATAACACATGTCTGTAACACTCTGCTTGTCAGACACCAGTTCAGTCTTGGCTGTGATTACTTCCCACCAATAGATTGTGAGTCAAGGTGATTACACAGTCGGTTTGTTGACTTTCAGACTCTTACAATTCGATTCCAAATATAGACCGAATCAAATTGTAAATTTCATACTCGAAGAATAAAGTGATAGTCATACCCACAAGGATCTTACGATATTGACGATTTGGCTAATATTTGGTTCGACACACTAAAACGACAAGCTAGTAATTAGAGCAAACAACAATTCGCTCAAGTGTGAGATAGAAACACCTGTGGAAATTGACTTCCTAACTCACACTCATTGGATCTCTGCTCGGATTTCGAAACGTGTGTTAAAGCCTGGATTTCATACATCAGACTACACTGTGCAGATCTTCAAAATTAACGCCTATAAGAATTGAATGCAGCATATGTACAGGAAATTACGTCAACGATAAGCTGGGACATACACTACACGAGTTTTTTCCAACAGTCCCGCCAGGGCACAAGATTGTGGAAGTACCCGCTAATGTCATATATCTACCCATCACAGTAAAAACTCTCAGTAATATCAACGTTAGAGTTGTCGATCAAGACGGTAATTTAGTGGATTTTAGAGGAGAGACCATCACTCTCAGACTACATATAAAAAAGAATGGGCGCTCGTTATAACAAGAAGCGTCACCCACGCAAAGCTGTCAGTCGTGAACCAACAGTGAAACGATTAACACCTGAGAACGTCCTCTTCCTACAGTCGTTAGGCTATACAGTTAAAAGTCATGGATGATGTGCTAGACATAACTTCCAGTGTGGAGTTTGACGAGTCGGTGACGCGCAAACAATATTTGAGTCACCAGCCGCATACGCCAGCCACATTTAATAACAATGATGAAATCCGAATACCGATTCAAAACCAAGATACATATACACTACCATGCGAAAGCTACTTGCATATGGAAGGGAAGATTCATCAAGTCAGATGGTTCAGGAGCTACAAATTCAATTACCACATCCAATGCATTCGCTTTTCTGTTTGAGGAAATTCGATATGAACTTAATGGAACTGAAATTGACTCGAAATAGAAATGTTGGTATCACAAGCACATTGAAAACGCTTATTTCTTGCAAGGCCCCCCACAAATGGGCGTGTTGATCAATGCAGGATGGGAGCAACCGCCCTCCTGGAGAAATGGTACTTTGATGATGTATATACCACTGAGTATGCTCTTTGGTTTTTGCGAAGACTTTAAAAAGATACTTGCAAATGTAAAACAAGAACTAATATGATTCGAGCTAGGGACGATACAAATTCATATGTACAAGCCAATCCAAATCCTCAGGAAAGTAAATTCACCATCAGCAAACTGGCATGTGGTGAATTGCCTCATTTGCAAATAGGTGAAAGAGAAAAGCTATCGCTGCTTAAGATTGTAGACAGTGGGTAAACCACTTTCGCATTAATTTTAAGAAGCTGGGATCCTGTTGGAGTATCCGTTGCTTCCAATCAGCAAGACTCAAATTTGGTCTTTGAAAACCTCAACACAATTGGAGAAACACTAGGTTCGTGGTTCTGGGATTTCAGACAAACAGGAAACGGAATGCGGAATTAAGTGCAAACATCTTTGACAACTGCATCTTACCAATGTCAAGGTGTTCTAAATGATGTGGCGTATCCATATGAGAACATGAATTTTGGACTTTAAGAAAAAACCGAACCACGTCTGTTGTCATGAATATGTATGCAAGATTCCAACAGTCTTACTCACGAACGAGACCATCCTTTACCGCTACTTAAACGTGAAGGACTTTACTAGAAATCGCACCTATCGGCCGTTAATTGTAGACTTTTCACATCCAAAAACGAGTCTTGTTAAAACGGGGTCACTAGTTAGACATTCGTGTCTAGTTTGATAGCAGTCTGAGAATATTTATACCTGCTTACCCGCTGCATACTGCCTGATTCTGGCACACGATGCGTGTTGATTAGAATAGCGTACCTCTAGACAAGTGTCGTGCGTAAGCTGACATAAAATCAAGTAGCAGAGAGTCTTGTCAACCATTACCATGCCGACCATCTTCCTGGACGCACAGGGCTTCACGAAGAAGGATGGTGGGTTTATTTTCAAAGAAGTTGCTGTGTGTGTAACACGGTCTGACAAAATTATCTCTACACATTGTATTTCTGTATCATCACCATCGCGTGGAGGTAATGAACCATCAGTTAGATGGCTAACACATAATTACCATGGAATACCTTGGGATTCTGATGGCGTTTCCTTCAGCAAGATGTGCTCTATACTACATGCAATAACCAATGAGGATGATTCAATCATTTACGTTAAAGGACTGGAGAAGGCTCGATGGTTACAGAAAATCATCAGGAAGAAAGTATGCTACAATATAGAAGATTTAGGATGTCCACCACTGCGAGAACTCAAGAAAAATAATTTGAGAAAACTTTGTAACTTACATATATTTTTGTAATAATATGTGTGCAATTGAAAATGTATTTTTAATCGCCAATTGGTGGGCGAAATAAAAAAGATTTTTTAAAAAAATGTATATTCTATCTTATTATTTAATTAGGATAGGTGAAATGATAAAAGAAAAATCTGGTAAAATGATTTTATTTACTCACATTGAAATTCTCTGGTTACAATTTTTTTGACATCATCAAGTACAATTAAATTTTTGTATGCAATGATTTCATTTTTTAGTTGCATATAGTCAATTGTAGAACTGTAAGACACATGACTAGGGTGAACGCCGCCGATGTGTACATCGATTAACTTTGTCACCGAAGCCGTACATTTGTAATAGTCACTCATCACTTTATCCGCCAACTCATTCACAAATACCTTGTAGTAAACTGATGCGTTGTAGCTCCACTTTTTCCTGGCGGACAAGGATGCGGTCACTGCAGGCTGCACGTCGATGAGGTTCTGCCATGTAGACTTGGCGAGGAAAATGCCGCTGGTAGGATCAGTGCTGTTGTGAAAACATAACATTTTCACCCCCGACACCGTCAGGCAGGATACAGCATGCTCACCGAGCGGATGCTGGTCTGGCCGCTGCCGGTGAGCATTTTGGAGACTGCGTCCGACTCCATGGCGAGGACGTCCCATTCTTCGGATGAAAGGGTGATTTTGTTGTAGCCCACCCTCTCAAGTACCACAACAGGCTCGAAATCACGTTGCGGTGACAAACCGAAAGTCAGCCGCTTGGATCTCCGGCGTTAAGCTGGTACACAGACGCGAAGAACATTACTGGACGACACATCGCAGCGGACTGAGGGACACTAATTATTACCGCATACGTCATCACCACCTCTGCTAAATACATCAGTTCCTTTGAAATCTTGCTCAACTTTGCGTTTAACATAGTCATACACTAACAGTTTTTTATATGCTTTAATTTCTAACTTTAAACGTTCATAGACTAGTGTTGAACAGGGGCTGTATGACACTTCATTGACATGTACACTATCAAAATGCAAATCTATCAGGCCATTCACAGAACAACGGGGGAAGTCACGAATCACTTTCACTGATAACGTATTCACAAACTCGTTGTAGTACTTGGTAACGTGATAACTCCAGGGCTTCATGGTGTTGATGGCGCCGGTCACTGCTGGCAGGGCGTCGACCATGTTGTCCCATGTTGATTCGCCGAGAAACACACCATAGGCAGGCACAGCATTGTTGTAAAACCATATAGTTTTCGCTCCAGCCACTGTTCGGGAAGAGATGGTGTGGTTGCCGAGCGAGACACTCGTTTGCAGATGCTCAGTGTTGTTGAAAAAGCCACCAATTGTATAGACCATCTGTCTCAGTACATCCCACTCTTCATGTGTGAGAGTGACTTTATTGTACCCAACTTTTTCGAGTACAACTACTGGATTAAATTCCAGTTTAGGTGACAAACCAACAGTGATACGCTTGGTGTCACTGCTGTTTAACTTGTAGCATGTTGAAAACAGGAGAACCTCACTAGCCATAGTGAACTGGACTTGACGATCGCCGACCGGGAACTGAGGGCTAGCTGGCTGGTGTGATGGCCTTTATACTCCGGCAGTGACGTCAACACCCACTTCTGTATCAAACAGTATACATCTGAGAGGAAGTGGATTCGTGACATCATGGAGACCATCATACTCGATTTCCCGATTAATGGATGAACTAATCGTCCATTGTCTACTTAAACCAATGGGTCCATTTAAACTCCTCGAAGATAAGACTTTAATTATATTTAAGTTACTCGGTAAAGGTGGAATTGGAATACGCAACACACGATGACCACTAGGAACTAAAGTGATAGACGAATCCATAGTTTTGTCGCCACGATACAACTTGTCTGACGTCCGCATTCCAAATATTGTCGAGACCAAAATGATACATACGCCACTACCAGTGAGCCAAAGAACTAATGCCATGCGGATGACTAAACGCCATCATGCATGCACCTACCAGTGAGCCAAAGAACTAACGGGGGCCTGCCATCTGCCGGCGGACTGTGAACTAACGGTTGCAGCGCCATCT
>JARYHS010014655.1:0-21342 GCA_031002005.1 Vandiemenella viatica
TCAGGTGTATCATTGCGACGCGTCGCGACGACGTGATTTCACAGTTCGTCGCGTCGCTGATTCAAAGAAGTAAAACATCGTAAAAAAGGAATAAAAGTTACAATCGTGGATTGCAACAAACCAAGATGCACTCGCGAGCTCAGATTATTTATCTCGGAGCAGGATGCGGCGGCTCAGAGCGGATGCGGTGGTTGCTGGTGGGGCACAGTGGACAAGTATAACCGTTCTCCTACAATGACTGCATCCGACTATCTACACTACGTACATTATAAATGCGAAAGTAACTTTGTCTCTCTGTCTGTTACATTTTCACAACTAAGCGGTTAAATTGATTTTGATAAAATTTGACAAGGAAATGTTATGCGTCATTAGGAAGGACATAAGATTCTTTTTTCGGGATAGATAAATAATCTGTAATGAAATTTTGAAAACTAATCAAACTGTTATAAACAGATGGATAGTGTTACATCGGCTGCCCAGGCTTTGTTTTTCTCGTAGTCAGTTTGTGTTGATCTGTTCATAAATTTCATCTACAGACAACGCGGCTGTGCAACGGCACACCCTTACAAATAACACAATTGGGACGCAGAGTAATAAAAACTTTGAATGTAGTTGGAATGGCAAAAGTTGATGTGTTGATTCCTCGAATCCCAATAATTCCGATAGACCTAAGGTTCACGTTCAGTGTGAAAGACAACGATTTACACTAAAAGTAGCCTTTGCGATGACTGTCAATAAAACCCAAGGACAGACGCTGAAAGCAGCAGGCCTACACTTAGAAAAACGTGTTTTTAAAGAGGGCAATGATTTCCAATGGCCAAAGGCTATAGTATCTTAGCAAAGGAAAGCAAAACCAAAACAGTTGTGTATAGAACTGTATCGAGCTTTCTATATCCAATTCCTGCAATAAAATTCTAAGTCCACAAGGCTGGTGTAAAATAAAAACGACTGCTAGTAAATATTCTAAAAAAAAAAAAAAAAAAGCAATCCAAATTCACACTGGTCCAGTGAGGGCTTCTAAGCCAATGATCATTGCATGTGGGTGACTATTCACAATGTCTATGCAGAGTGGAATTGTGCGCTAGTGATTTAAATTGACAGTGATCGTCGATTGAATTGCTTATGCAAGAAAACATTGCTAAACTTACCGGTAAACACAATCAGATAACGACGCCGAACAATAATGCAGCATTTATGCTCTTAAACTGATGTTTGTAAGAAAAGGTTCATAAAAATAAAGAACGAGGGGCAATCCACTTATTTTTCAACTGGCTATGTGAGCACGTATTAATAGTGCTAGTTAAATATTGATTACAGCGGCGAATTGTACCTTGTAGGTTACTGTATAGGTTGAAATATAAGTAGATAAGAATCAACACGATCAGTAAAATTTGTTCTTTTTTAATGTTTTTTCAGTGTATTCCACATACAAATCGCCATATTTGCTTCCTTTTTTATGACCGTGTAACATACCACGGTAGTATCTTTAATCATATAGATGATGTTTTCCCATCATCTTCATCAAACACTGAAATTTGATACATCAGAAAGATTACCGGATCCACGTTGCTGAGGTAAAGATGCTTCAAATCGGAAAATATTAACAAACTAACAAAACAGCCAAAAAAATCGTTTAGCTATTTATTTTTAGATGCCGATGCTGTTATAAACGGAGGTTCTATGACCATCGTTGAAGACTGAGGTAGTGAACTTCTAATGATAATAACCGCAGATTGGCTAGCGAATTGAGGAAGTGCAAAAAAAGATAACGAAAATTGGTTTAAAACTGCACATGAATGCAACGCAGAAAATCATTTCCAGATTTGATGCTTGAGTTGAAAAAAAAAACAAGAACCACGCATTCACACTACTTCTTAGGAGAAAATTTAAGGTTGCGCAGGTCTAACGATCAGGGGCGATTCGTAGTTTGGACATAACTCGACTAATAATCGATATGCGTACTCTGTCATTAATCCGGGTTTTTCTATTCTCTCCCTTAGAGCTCGTCGACACCGAGGAAAAAAAAAGAAGCGGGATAGAGGTCGGCCATGACGCGTCGCGATTGCTTGCGCTCATATATTTACGAGCGTTACCATCAAACCTAAAATATAATTATTTCCTATACATATTACAAATGATTTCTTTGAAAGCACAAGGAATATTCTTACTGTCTATTTATCACTAACTAATATTTAAAAAATATTATTTGCCTTTGGTGTGTTGCGGTATGTATATATATTAAAGTATTTTTGTTAATGATTATTTATAAACACATCCCAGTTCCGATAGCGTATTCCAACATTTCTTAGAGCCTATTTGGCACTGCAATGCAGTAAATTAGATATTTTTAGAATCTAAGAATCAGAATTAACGCCAACTCATACTGTAACTTCACAGACTTCATTATTACTCAGCAGTGAATTTCCAGATTTATCGTGAAGTAACTAACATAAAAAAATCAATTTCATAATAAAACCGTACACCCCAAAATACTGTTAAAAAATCCATCTACGTGTCGTCCACTTTCATTGCACTGAAGTGATAAAAGTAATGGTGTAGTAAGATGAAAACATCAAGACTGCAAAGGAAACTTATAAACGTGCTGTGCAAAGAAGAGGCTTTAGATTGTACTTATGTGAGTCTCGTGGAAGGTTTGCTGCTGTGATTATGGGCGCTCGAATTGAACTCGAAATGGCAGTTGATGCTAGGCGCTTGGGACAGTCCATTTCCGATACGTTCGTGATTCAACATTCCTCTGCGCGCTGTGTCGTGAGTACATTAATCCGCACCACAGTCCCGACCGCTTCTGCTCCATAACCAGGACCAGCGAGGTGCCAGTGTTGAGAGACAGGCTTACAACAACACGTGCGACCGACGTGTCCGTGCTTTGATGCGATTCAACAGCATACCGACGCGATAGTTACTAACGAAACGCCGTTGACTACAGCGCTGCGCTCGTGAACGTAGTGGTTGAACTCTTGATGAATGGGTTGCGTGGTCTGATGAGTCATGATTCCATTTGGTAAACGCTAATGGTAGGGCTCGAGTGTGACGTGAACTCCACGGCTCCAAGGACCCAAGGTGTTGGGTAGGCACTGCACAAGTTAGTGGTTGATTACATTGCATGGACTGCGTTCTCTGGTAAAGATTATTATTATTACTACTTCGCGATTTACTAAAAGTGTGTGGCGAAGGGTGCATTGCACCTATCCGAAAGTGTAATAGTTTGGAAGGGATATACGGGCTATGTCGGAGGCGCCCATGGACTGCTTTGAGGAACCAACCCCCTCCTATAACCCTTTTGATAGGGACCACATACAGAACAACAATATTCCCACTCACTGCCATCCGCCGGGCGCGGGCGTCGGAGAGAGCCGTTGGCCTATATAAGGAGGTGCGGCACCGGAGCTACTCCCTCTCCCCTACTCACAACTCGTAAGCCGGACCGACTATCGACAAATGAAGCAGCAGGACGGAGTGGCAGGAGATGCCAATAGCGTCCATCATCATCGCGGGCTCGCCTGCGATGATGAAAACCTCCAATGATGATGATGATGATGATGGGGCGATGATGATGGGCTGTCTCAGTATCCGACGGTCAGCCGACCTGTGCAAATGTCTCGACACCTGATGAAGACAACGGAGCTAGTCGTCGAAATATCTTGTTTCCAAAACACTATCCGGCGGTACACCCGTGAAGAATTCATTTCAAGCATACGCCGCGAAAGTCTCCGTACTTAAATTTATTATCTAGTAGTACATTCCCCTCTGTGGTCCATTTGTTAGACGCAATTTTTGTTTTTGAAAGAATAAGTTTTAGGCCAACTGCATTACATTCGGACACGAAGTAGATAACCAAGGTTTGTAGATCATCAATGTCGTCATCAGCAAATCACACGTTGATACGTTTTCTCCCGTTGATTCTAATCCTGTTTCCGCTCATTCTAGCCTTGACATTGCCATTTCTAAGACAGCTGGAAACAATTTAGGACAGAGGTATCACCTCGCGTAATACCTCTTTCGATGTGGAATTCTGTAGCTCTCCAACGCTGACAAAGGCTTAGATGGTGATATAGATATTACGTCCAAGCGAATCTTCCATACAGCTATCTATGAA
The DNA here is from genome assembly GCA_031002005.1 of Vandiemenella viatica. Classification (NCBI taxonomy): domain Eukaryota; kingdom Metazoa; phylum Arthropoda; class Insecta; order Orthoptera; family Morabidae; genus Vandiemenella; species Vandiemenella viatica. The sequence continues at coordinate 4,118 of JARYHS010014655.1, forward strand.
GACGATAGTATGTAGAAGAAAAGAAGATACTTGACTGAATACTTTCAGAGTTTACCGATCTCATGTGGTCATTGCGTTTGTGTCGCTGGGCGATGCTGGCCCTCTGTAACCTCCATCATGTTCTTGCGATGACTGCATGTCAGACCACAGCGAAACTGTATTGAGTTATGATTGCCTGAAGGTTTTTATATTAAAAAGAAGCTAATCAATCAAAGCCTATAAAGTATGAATCGAACCATCAGGAACATCCAAAGTCAACAATTCACAGCAAAAAATAATAATTAATTTTCGTACACGTACACTGAAAGCCAATGACGAAAACAGGCAATCCTAAGATGTCTTGATAATCTTTTCTGAGGCAACTCGCACAATATACACATGTGACATGGTTCGTCAGTTGGGCAGATTAACTGAGAACCATACGGGTGCTAAACGTTGAATGAAACTGCGTTAATCGAGTGTGAATTTAGTCTGACTCTGTCAGTTACTCCTCAAAGCTTGAGCTGCTACCACAGATTTTGGATGTCTATCTGCCAAGTGTGTTTCTGATTTCCTTTTAATTTTTCAGTTAACGAATGGATTGAGTTTCTACTTCTTTGATCAGTTTTTCCACAAGGTATTTTTTGCGGGCAGTCGTAGGGTCTTACTGTTATACCACTCCTCAGGTTAAAGTTCAGATTAACGCAGTCGGTTAGTGCATGCGGCAAACAGCTGTGCCGAAAGCAAGCCTCTGCTTGACCATCTTACTGAATTTTTGCGTTTACGTAGTCTCGATTAAATGTTTGGTTTAGTATTGCTGCCGAGCCAGGTGAGTAAGCGGTAACGCTCTGGCCTGCTATTCGTCAGTACTAAACAAAAATAAATAATATGGCTTTTTATCACATGACAATGGTTGTGTGTTAAAAGCGTGGTTCTCGTATTCAACCTGACAGTATCCCCAGCAGCTGGTACAGAGCAATGCGCAAGGCGGAACGTCACGATTCCGGTGACAGCGGATGCTATGGAACACGCGGCGTCACATTCCCCTGCCATCAGCTGTGACAGCATGAACAAGTCATACGAGAATTGCACACGACTGAAATGAACGGAAAAAAGGAAATAACTGTTTGCAACAGACAGTAGAGAAATCCTACTTCTAGAGTGTTTTGTAACCTGCTCTCGGATTTAGTCAATGAATAAACATAGTTTAAACATTTAACTAGCATTTTTTCACAGTTCGTGGAGGTATTTTCAAACGACAAATCATGAGCAGTTCTGTGTAGGAGATTTACAGTCCTTATACGAGCGCTGGGCGTTTCTCCGTGTCGGCAAGTTGATAGCTGATAATCCCTCAGATGGTCACGAACAAATGTTCCACTCGTCTCTTTTATCTCGCCGTACAGGAAGATAGTCTCGTCTGTTTGCTATTAGAGACATTCTTTCCAGGAAGCGCAGATAAGGATTCAGAGGCCACAACCAGTGCAAGCGCTTCAACTCAGGCTCGAAGGAGGAACTCCGACAGACCACGAGATACAGCTTAGATGTGCCTCGCATTTGCTTTGCTAAGCGACAGTGAAAAGCGTCACATTCGTCACTGCAGCAATGTTGACATTAGTTCCGTACACAACTGTTTTCCTATTTCTTGTCTTTGAACTTAAATTCTTTGAGTGTGATTTCACCACCCACCTACTATTGCGCTTTATGAATTTTCATTTTCGACTATTTCAGTTTTTTTTGGTAATTTATTCCAATAAAATAAAATCCAACTTCCTTCTTTGTGAAATGTAGAGCCGGCTGGTGCCCATGGCCATCCTTTCCCTTTCGCGCACTACTGCTAATTGTTCTACCATAATGCTTCCAAGCATCATCAGAAATAAACGCCTTGTGCACTCCCATCACTTTCTACATCCCAGTTACTAACTGCGTTCGGAAATCTACAAATCTAGTACTGAGTACTCCCTCAGTTCCTACACTTGATACCTTGACTGTGGGTTCTGTACTACACTATCCTATTTGAGCAATGGTCTCAGTTCTGTAACCCAATTCCTTCACATTTTTCTTACACAACTGCATCACTCTCTCCAATCATTGAAGATTTTAATAACCTTTTCTTACCATCTGCCCATTGTGTGCCATCCAATTGGATTTATAATCAAATGTTATGCCAAGACATTTACACCTCATGACTTCAGCAAACCAAGCGTTGGGGGGTTAGCGGTTAACGTTCTGGCTTCGCATTCGGGAGGATGCCGGTTGGAATCCCAGTCTGGGTATCCAGATTGGCGTTTTCAATGTATTCCCCAAATCACTGCAGGCCAATGCCGGGAAGTTTCCTTCAAAAATACCATGGCCGAATTCGTTTCCGTTCCTTGTCCCCAGTCCTATCCCGCCTACAATGACCTCAACGTCGACGAGGCGTAAAGCCATAAGTAATAAAAAAGACACTTCAGCAAGCAATTCCTTCCCCAACCTACAATCATAAACAACCTTCAGTTTTTTATGTGTATACCTAATAAATTTTCTTGTCATTTATGTTCTTTCCATGGTGAGCTACCCAACCTCATATCCTGCTGAGATCTCGATGCATCTGTTCACAGTATTCTCATGTTCGATCCTATTATATAAGACTACTTCATCTTCAAAGTAACTTCTGACTGAGAACCACTAACACACTCAGTTAGTAGCGTAATGGTCCCAACGCACTACCCTGCGGCATTCCCATTTTCACTTCTTTTGATACTGTATATTCTAACCACCTTTTACCAAATGTCTTTAAATAATTCTTCTAGCCATGAAGTCTTTTTTTATTTACTCCAATAGTTTTTTACCTCATTTAACATTATTTTATGGCTCACTCAGACAGATTCCTTGGAATGAACTGGTGGTACAATGACCTTCCTTGTCCATTTCTTACAAATTATTGTACATATAGCTCAATAACTGAGATTCACATGAATATCATTGCCTAAAATAATTTTATCGATATGCAAACCAGTTACTTTTATCACAGGCACTTCTAACGTGGTCGCATATAAATCTCTCCATCAATTTAACTTTCACTGATGTCTCACTAATCGGCCTGTGATTTTCAGACCTGTTTACCACCCACCAGTCCTCTGGTAAGCAACAAGTTTTCAGAATTAATCTCAATAATATTTCGAGGAATGTTAGAATTTCGATTCCACTAACCTTTAAAACATCTGTAGTGATATAGTACCACTATCCACACCACCTGATTTACGCTTTTTTTTGCTTTCTTAGGTCCTTCACTTCTGCTCTAGCTGCTCCGCTGCTTTCCTGAATCACCTGTTCCACGGGATCAGCTGGCTGCGTCGCCTTGGTGGTGTCTGGCGCTGACACCCTGGTTAGCTGGTTCCTTGTCCTGCATGATAGGGGGATGAGTCGTGTTCAATCCCTCATCATTATGCTGTGCACCGACGTCCTGCATTAAATCCCGGAGTGTATATGGAGCACACAACGCTGCTGACGGTGATGGGGACGTTTAGCCCTGCGGCTCCGTTGGTCTAATGGTCCAGCACCTGGTTTCACCCTCAACACAAACAACATTACATACTGAGCACACACAATACATACTGAGCACACACAATACATACTGAGCACACACAGTACACACTGAGCACACACAGTACATACTGAGCACACACAGTACATACTGAGCACACACAGTACATACTGAGCACACACAATACATACTGAGCACACACAATACATACTGAGCACACACAATACACACTGAGCACACACAATACATACTGAGCACACACAATACATACTGAGCACATACAATAGATACTGAGCACACACAATACATACTGAGCACACACAGTACACACTGAGCACACACAATACGACGGTCGTCCACGCGTACGAACAGTGCCACACTGGCAACTGGAATCCAGCACAGTTCTTCTCTCCAGACGTTACCTCGGAGGGGTAAACAGCCCCCGTAATGACGCCTACACTCACAGAAGGAAATTCTTGAATCACAGTCCTTAATGTTCTTATCAAACCAGTTATTTAATATCTCTGACTTTTTCAAATCGTCATTAACTTCTTCTCCATTCTTATGCACAATTGTCAGGTCACCTTCCCATACCCTCAGTTTACTAGTAATAGACGTTTCTATAGGCATCAATTGGTGTTCTCCCTGCATTCATACATTTTTTCATAGTCGTTAGCTTTAGTCTTTCCTACTATTAATTCCTGGCTTTGTTGTTTCAAGTATTCTAAACTGCCTTGTTGTTTCTTAACATTATCGTGTTTTCTTCTCACAGACCTCTTTAACCTCTTCTCTTCCCTATCATAGATTGTAGGTTCTGCAGTTTTATTTATTTTCTTTGTTTCAATCAATAGTTCATTCCCAAAACTCATTATCTACTTGAACTGTTCTAGCTTCACTGTACTTGTACCCTCCTTCCAGATAAGAAACCTTAGCATGAAATATCTTTTCAATTCTGAAAAATGTGCTTTTTTATAACTCTACCAATAAACTATATTAATTTTTGGACATTTGTTTAATAAACTATCAGAATTGCTGCATGATCTATTATTTTTTCGGCCACTTGGTACACCACAAGTTTACAATCAGCTTTTAGTAGGAAAACATCGAACATGTTTGGTCCCGTTATGCTCCGCTCTACCACTTGAGTAAGTCCTCACACCGTTGCTAATGAACTGTTAAATCCCTCTTTATTCTCAGTACACACATGGTAAATTTAAGGTTCCTTGAATAACAATCATTCTACGCTCAGCTCTTAACTCTCAATATGAATTTAGTTTTTCCTCACGAGTATCCGCTTTATTATTCATTCTTCCACTGCGGTAAGTTGCCAACACACTAGTTTTTTTTTTTTTTTTTTAACAACCCAGAAATATATCTCAAGTAACAGATTACTAAATGATCCATGAAAAGCAGCCAAGTCTTTACTAACCAATATGAACACCCTTCCAACAATTTCTCACCCTCAATGCGGCACACTCTAACGGTTATGAAGGTCCTCACCCCCTGGTGTTTGGCCCTTACCCGCACAGCTACTGTTACTTTGTTCGTTACACTCATACAGTTTATTATTAACTTTCCAATGGCTTTCAGATATTTTCTGCTTTACTCTTCACCATCCTCTCTATTATTGTTTCATCGGCTTCAACCAATTGTTTAGTGTTTATGATTTTTTCCCATCGCACATTTATATTTAGTATCCCTTTCGTCGTTTATTTTATGTCTTCACAAACAGCCTCATTCGACACGAAGAAACTTGTTACTATTTCATGTAACGAAACCTTAACACATAAACTATGCAAATCATGGTATCTCGCACTGACGTTTCTGATTAAATATACTTATTTTCTACGTTTCATGTAAATGTTTAAACTTGTTGAAAAGAGGACTTTCTAAATAATACAGATCTTATACGCATACAACATCACCGCATCCAAACAGGCTTCAGACAACGTATTCGGGTTTATTTAAAAAAAAAAATAAAAGGAATGGAAATCTTTAGAAGAAAGAGAAGGACAATATTTACTTCTAATTAAACGTCTCGCAAAAAAAAAAAAAAAAAAAAAAAAAAAAAAAAAAAAAAAAAAAATGAATCCTGTTCACTTCTGACTGACTTCTTCCGAAAATCATTTGTAGATGTATGTCTTTTGTTACCAAGATATTGTTTGCTTTAAAAGGCTACTGCAACCTTAAGTCATAAGGAAAAGTGGCATTCTACGAACGATTCTATCCCTGTTTGATAATAAGCCAAAACGCGTATGCCAAAACGAAGTTTATTTTGTAGCTGCAATAGAAGGATGAAAACACTTTATTTCTGTCTCTGTTTACAATAACGCGATAACCAACGTTCATACATGTACACCCTGTAGTTGTACACTACTCAAATAGGCGTAGGGCCTACATAGAACCATATTAACGATCCAAAATAAAATTAAGTGAATATGAATTCTGTGAAGTGAAAATATACATATTGTAAACAGAGACAGAGGTAAAGTGTCTTAAGTGTTTATGTCGCTTTGTATAGTACGGTGAATGTTACAATACTTCCTCATTTGTTCCTGTATGTTTTAATGTTTCACGCAGCACATTAATTAATGTTAATGAACATACAGAAACCTGAGGATGACTACAAAAATGTCGAAATTAATACAAAAGAACTATATTATTTGTTTAAAAAAAGAGCGAGTGCCAGTTCCTAATAGAATAAACCCACCCTCGATAACAAGAAAATTACAACTTTAAAAACAAGGGTAGTTATTGCCGAAAATTTTCTTGTCGAGGAAAGTTTGGTTTTAGAACCATACAATCATGCATTGATATTACATTAACTCGTACCAAACGACGTAAGAAAACCATTAAAACAAACCTATATGACTTAGAAAGTTCTACAATGGAGTATATCTTGAAAAGTTATTTGAAGTCTTAGAAAAAACAGCTCGATGCATAAAAAAATGTTGGAACAAGAATTTAAAAACACACAAAGTAATCAAGTAAAAACCGGAAATTAGTGAGAATAAATGTTGTTGTTCCTCTCCCACCCTACTTAGGTGTTACGTAAACACATTTACAAATGTTTATAAAGTTATGGACAAAAAGGAAAGTCACTAGAAACATTGGTCGTTGGCTATAAGATCTCAGTAGTGACTGCCAAATAAGGTGTGAAAGAAATTAAATGAAAATGGGAAAGAAATTTAAAAAAAACTGTTTAAAAATCATCAATATTCTTTCACAGTATTTCGTAATTACGGTAACAGTCAAAGACAACAACGAAGACGCAAAGATTACGAAGCATGGAAGAAAACCACACAGAATAAATCAAGACAAATAAGGCAATAAAACAACCAACATCTCTACTCGGTTTCACTTCAACAGCTGGAAAAAAACAACAAACAACTACATAATTATACCTTACAAAGTAATATAGCTTGGAGTAAGGAAACTTGTAATGCATATAAATGATAAAAGTTCAATGTTCGGCAGGAAAATTAAAAAATAAACACTTTCTTCTGCTAATATAGTTGTTTTTTAATGACTGTGCACCAACAATGCGTAGAATAATCGCTCCCTTGGATCAGCTGAACAACTGATAGCTGATTGGGGAAGCCAGCCTGATGGGCGTGCGGTGGCGCTGGGGTCTGGAGGACGCAGCTTCAAATCCCTTACCGGCCGGTCAGGTTTCGGTTTTTCATAGTTTTTCTAATTCAATACAGTTGAATGAATACAGATTCCTTCCCATTTGATGCCCCAAATCCTTTCCATGCTCTATCGACCCCGATATCGACGAGCGGTAAAGCCCTAAAGGATAAAATCACTAGCTTCAACTGTTTAAAAGGAACGAACAGAGCAGCATCGGTCCAGTGACCAGTGACGTCACGTCAGTGGAATGTTGTGAGGTGTCAGACTTAGAGGTGATGGCAGGTGTCCACACTAGACGGTCTCTGTAGAAGGCAGCGTACTCGACATGCCGACATGCAACCACGTACCGTACGTTTCAGCATATGGTTTTTGTCACTCCATTATGGTAGTAAACATGTTATAGCTCTCTACTGCAATAGCAGGAAGTTTTTGTATGGTCTTTATGAAATTCACAATTACGTTGGTGGAACAGGGCTTCTGAGTTATACATATTAAATACATTTCTTTGTTATTTCGCTACATTATCGTTTATCAAAGTGTATGCAACAAATTCGTTTCGTCACTCGTCGAAACAATTCAGTTATACATTCTATTGCTCTCCTGTTCGTCATTTTCAGAGCTTCACAGTGGGCGCACAAGAATTATATAGAAATGTTTCTTTGTTACATAAAAAATAATATTAAATTTTATGTAAATTCATATTCACTTAATTTTATTTTGGATCGTTACTATGGTTCTATGTAGGCCCTACGCCTATTTGAGTTTCGTGAATATTTGAAATTGAAACTTTTTCAGCATTTCTATTCATGTGTTGTAGCTGCATCCGTGCACTCACTCTAAAGTCGTATGCTTGTTATACATCAAGTGGTTACATTTACTTAGTATCGTTGTGCTTGTTGCTCTGCTGTTAAATTTCGCCTGGGAGACATCAGTTTGTGGGAAGTGTCTCCACATGGCGTTTCTCTCTGACGGAAGATCATATCTGCTCATTTCAACTGTCGCCTACATTACGACTCAGCTTGTGAACCCTACTACTGTCAGATTTGGAGGTGGCTGTTATCTATACAGCATGCGCTATCAGGCTCAATTTAACCACCTGTAATCTATTTACCTCTCAAAGACACGATCAAAGACTTGATTGATCGTCGAGGAGTTAATAACGGGGCTTAGTGGCGTCATGTGCGATTCCTCAGCAGACGCTCCTGCGAGGAAGGCACCCAGGTGTGCCAGCTGTGCCCCTGTTTGCCTTCGCGCGTGGTTAATGCTGCAGTGAAGGCCTTTCAATTTACAGCAACATATTACGTGAATATTCTCTCGTCCGTAGCAAAAACAGTTTGCAAAAAAACTATTTATACCTGCGGAACCTCATTTGAACTTGGCAATACTACTAAACTAACGCTTTGAAAAAAAATTCGCAAAGTATTCTTTTTCTTGATGGCCTGGTCAGCAACATTAGATACATAATTCTGAAACAAACAAACGAAACACTGTAAGCATTAATGAATATTTTTCACGATGCTACTGAATGATAATTGCGTGTGCTCAGTAACTTATTATGAATGACAAACGTGCAATGAATTTCCATTTCACGCGTGAATGTTGAATCATTTCAGTTTTAGGATACTGCATCCATAACAGCCAAAGCGGAATCGCTTAAAATTCCACATGTGCAGCCACCATATTGTAGTATAGCAGTTTCTGCCGCCTTCCATCGGTTGTGATGGAATTGTGTTCAGAAGGTAAATACTAAATTTTTATGGTACCTCTGCAAAAAGCGGATGGATATTTTTTTTGTGTAGTTTGTCAGATTTGCTATTGCTGAGTAAGTATTCGAAGATGAAATACATTTTTTTAATATTTTCATTTAGTTTTGGATATGAGTTGACAATGAGTCGCATATCACTCAATTTTTTGAACCACATGACTGAATAATCTGGAAAATTTCTGGATGATGGCTCTTCGCAAAGACGAAAATTTTTATTGACAAGTAGGATTTTTTCATATTTTCTTATCATTATCAAAATGTATCGCAACTGCACCGCCTTTGCATCATTTCTCATGAAAGTGAACAGGAGGATATATTACAGTGACAGAAAACTACCCGTAGACAAATACTATATATATTTAATTTAGGATTTCTTCCGCTACACTTAACACAGGGATTATTTGGGCTATCTTTGAATATGCTTAAGAGAGGGATGACTTAGATTTCCTCTCCAGACGATTCACAGGGGAATGATTTGGGGTTCCTCCCACTACGCACATGATCGCAAAAGTTGATGTGTGTAAACTTTTGACCTTTGACATGTCTGCCCAATACGCGTTTGTAATTTGTTCAGCTTTCTTAGCCCTTCGTAACATGCTCCTTCTTTTGTCAGACTTTATATTCATTATACACAGGATCTTCTTCCAGCTGAAGAAAGACACAAAGAGAAATTATTTTTTCTTTTAGGTGGAAATTGGTGTCTTAGCAGCTTCCAGCTCTAGAAGAAGCCTCGTTGAAATACGTCCATCACTGACGGTACTACCGAGGACCATGCGTTCTACTTCAACAAACGTGCGCTGAATGTCTACGGTAAAATGGTCGGTTAATTCAGTGGTAAGAAGAAATGTTTAAAAATGGTACTGCAATGATACGGTGAGACTAACGTTTGATAGCGGACACAATTCGCCTTCTCATATAAAGTCTGGCGTCACTTTAACACGAACGGCAGAAGTGCTTCTGTCATTCTGCGATTCCCGAACAAACAGCAAATTACCCATTACTTATGTATTGCACGATATTGGAGCCCGATAGCAACTAATCTGTCCCAATCCCAGTATTACAAGTGTCGCTACTTGACGTATGGACGCTATCTGGAGTTGCTTCTCGCGATAACACGATGCTAACCGATATCAACACGCCTCAACTCTCATTAAAAAACACTGTGCATTGCACCACGGAACACGATATGTCGTGTATTGTGTGGTAACTGATATTACTGCAGCGTTACAAGTATTTCAAGCTTATTTCAACTAGTATTTGTCTTTGACAGATTGTTGTATAAAAAGCTAAATGCTTTCGTATGCAATGGAGAGCGCGTTCTGAACGCTCAACGGCATATTCCAAGTGTCGCTGCAGTATAGCACATTAGCTTTCATCACAGCGTAATTATTCAGAGTAAAAATGTAGTGCAGAACAGTACAGTGACATGGCTTAGGTATTACTATTCAGCTTAACGCGCAGGGGGAACAGACAGTAGTCTTCATTTAATGAAGAGCACGGTTTTTTTTTTTTTTTTTTTTTTTTTTTTATTATTGGCAGTGGGCCGGTGAGCCATATAGCCATATCAATTGTTACATCACTTATTTACAGGTATTATTGATCATGGAATTGTATCTCACATGCCACAATTATGACTTCTCTTACACATTACTTGGACATTGTTACAATATTTCATATCTCTAATTACCTAAAGCTATGATTACAGTACATTGTGTTTCCACGGGAAGACCTGGTCATGATTAATATGTGGCGCTTATGGCCTTAACACAAATTATAAGCTCTCTCACATATACATGGTTTCTATTACTTTGCGTAATGACAGGAATGAGAATTCAATATGGTTGGTCTTACGTCTCTAGCTACATACATATTATACTGGTCCTTGATATTATGTGACATTTATAATTGTATCACAATCTGTGATTTCTCTGAACAAAAGAAGATAGAGTAGGCTAAAGATAAGAATACCTGGTCGTTATTACAATGTTTCATATCTATATTAGGTATTTGATATCACCACGGTTACCTGAGCTATCCACACATAGCTCTAGTCATAACAATTATGTCTATAACAGTATATGGACTTCTCTCCCAAGTCCTTGGTCGTTATTACAGTACTACATTTTTATTATTAGGTACATAAAGTAATTATAGTTATATCACTTCCACACAAAACACAGGTCCTGAATGTCATGTAGCCCGTGTGTCCATCTCACAATTTGTGGCTTCACTCACACTCACATGGTTAGTGACACAGTGTTACATATCTTGCGTTCAGGGTCTAATGTCTCTATTTTACGTAACATATTGTTATTAGGTGTGTAAAATCAGGGATCGTGGATACTAATGTTCTTGGAGATCTTTGGGGTTTATATGTCAATACCGCCGTCTTTCAGGAATCTGTACAGCACCATGAAAACTCTGGCGTCGTCGGTCGTCAGTAGGTGTGACCACTTTTGAGGGTGGAGAGTGACCTAACCTCACTAGTTCCTCTATCAGGTCTGTGATGCTATCCTGTCTGTTTTTGCAGCCGAAGAAGATGTGGTCCATGTCCCCTATGCTCGTATCGTCGCATCCACATAACGGACTTTGGGCAATGTTGATTCTGTTTAGGTGTGCCGGGAAACAACCGTGGTTGAACTTTAATCTAGCGATTGTTACAATAGCTTTCCTTGGTAGGTTGAGTTTGTGGTGCCAATGATGGTGAGGGATGACTGGGTGGATTTTTCCATAGTGTTTCCCTTTGATCAATAGAGATTCTTCCCATTCTCTATTCCATGCGTGTCTGGTTTGTTTCTTCACAGTTGCCAGTAGGTCCCTCGCAGTTAGGAGGGGGTAGTCGCCACCTTCTTCGCAAGCTCGTTTCGCCAGTTGGTCCACCTGTTCGTTACCGTGCAGACCGATGTGGGCTTTCACCCACACGAACACAAGTGTTTTGCCTTTCTGTTTCGCCCGGTATGCTGCTTCCAAGATGTTGCATAAGATGTTGTCTTTGTTGGTAGTCTGCGTGTGTCCTTGCAGGCTGGTCAGCGAAGAGAGGGAATCTGATATGATGACCGATGTTGTGTCCTCCAAATCCTCAGCATACTCAATTGCCTTTTGAATTGCCACCATTTCCGCAGTGAAGATGGTTGCTTCCTTGCGTAGTTTCAGCATACCGTATGACTTCCTCTTCAGATCCAAAAATGCACAACCAACTGATGAACCTGATTTTGACCCATCTGTGTAGATGTGGGAAGCATTTGGCCATTGCGCGAGAAATTCTGCCAGTCTAGCGGAGTTGTTCTGACTGGAGTCTTTCAGCTTGATGTCGGTTCTCACGTTGAGAGGTGTAATCGTTGCTTCGTATGGCACACAAAACTCTGGTAGGTGGGAGGTCGACATTATGTTGTTGCTGTACATGTTGATTTCATTTTCTGCTATAATTAGCTCTGGAGTCCTTTTGCGTGGCCAGTTTCTTCTATTAGTGAGCTGACTTCCAAGTGCCTCAATCTTCTGGATGAGGGGATTGTTGTAATCTTCATTTGCTTAAGTAGAAACTGTTTGCAGAGCTGCATTCGTCTTATATGAAGAGTGGCTCTAGCGCTTCTACCAATAGCGCGTTGGTTGGGGTTGATGTCATTGCACCTGTGCATATTCTTAGTGCTTTGTACTGCAGTCTATCAAGGGTTTTTAGGGTGGTCTCTGCTGCTGATCCGTAGAAGATGCTTGCATAATCCAGGTGTGGGTCTAATGAGCGATCGGTATAAGGTCATGGCAACTTTAGGGTCTGTACCCCACCAAGGTTTTGTGGTTGCCTTCAAGACGTTAAGTGCCGCCTCACATTTGCTTGAGATGTCTTTGATTTGGGGTTTCCAGCTGAGTTTGTTATCTATTGTGACCCCTAGGTATTTGACGACTCGTCGATACGGGAAGCGGTAGGGTCCGAGCTGTATCTCGTCCATGTCAGGTATCCTGCGTCTGCTATAAATTGACACCGCTGATTTGGTTTGGGATATGTCCAAGCCATTGTTAACGAGCCATTTTCGCAAAAGGTTGACAAAGTCTCCCAAGACCTTCTTGCAGTCAGCTAGCTCATTCATCATTACGTAGAAGCACAAGTCGTCTACATACTGGAGCATCATTACCCTCCCTATTAGCAGTCTTCCAAGGTCGCTGGTATATATGTTGAACAGCAGTGGTGATAGCGTGGAGCCTTGAGGGAGACCGTGAGATGCAATTCGAGGGCCTACTGTTGTACCATTGATGTGAATTTCTAGCGCCCTATCTGCCTGCAATGACATGAGGTTAGTTACGAATCTGCTCGGTAGGCCTAAGTCCAATAGTTTTCTAGAGAGTATCGATGGAGCCACATTATCATAGGCATGTGTTAAGTCCACGTACAAGGCCATGAGATACGCTTTACTGCGATAGCATTCATAAATGTCTGTCATTAGGTTAGCAACTACCTCTATAGTGCCTTTTCCCTTCCTGAAGCCTATTTGGTGTCTTGGTAGTTTACTTTTATTTTCTAGGTGCCACTCCAGCCGGTGTTTGACCATTCGTTCTAGTGTTTTAAGAGCACAGGATAGAAGAGATATTGGCCTGTAGGACGAAGCAAGTGCGGGGTCTTTGCCCTGTTTCAGGATAGGTACTACTCTTACGCGCTTCATCTCTGGTACACTCACGCGTTGCTCCACACGGCGTTCATCAGTCTTAAGAGTATGTTCTTCGCTTGCCTTGGGAGGAATGAAATCATGCTATAATGAATGTTATCTGGGCCAGGGGCACTGTTGTTGTTGTGTTTAAGTGCCGCATTAAATTCCTCTTCCGTGAAGGGTGCTAACAGATTGTCATATTGCCTCCCATCTTCTGTCTTCACCCCTCCTCCGAAGCTGTGGCTGGGGTCAGGTTGCGTAGAATGTCCTCCGCAACCAGTATAGATGGAGAAGTATTACGTGTAGTTCCCGCCGCATTCTGAAAGCATTTTACTTTCCTCCAAATCTCTTTTATTGGAGACGTTCTGTTCAAAGAGTTGCAGAAGTCGGTCCAACCTTGGCGTTTTTTGTCCTTTAGTACTCTTTTGGTCCTTGCTTCTATCTTCCGGAGATAAATATAGTTCTCTTCTGTCGCCGAGTCTTTGTATCTCCTGAGGGCCATCTGTCTTTCTTTTACCGCTAGGTGACAGTCTTCATCCCACCAAGGGGGTGGTTTCCTATGGTAGGTGCGTGGTCTAATCTCGGGGATAGCTTTCATTGCCGCCTTTTCAATGGCTGTCATAAGGGATTGGTAGTCGGCCACTACGTCATCCGAGAATTCAAAGCCCTCGAGATTTCTTGTTACTTCTGTATCGTACTTCAACCAATCCGCGTTCCTTATCTTCCAGCGGTATGGCGATCGTATCGGCGTTGTTGTTTGTGCTCCCTCGACTATCTGACTAGACTGTGTCATTATGATGGGAAAATGGTCCGATCCCGATGGGTCGGCAAAGATTTTCCATTCTATATCGAAGGCCAGATCCGGGGAGATGAGTGATATATCCACTGCCGATTTACGTTCTGTGGGTCTATGGTACCTCGTTTCTGATCCGTCGTTCAGCAGGACCAAGTTCATTTCTTCCAGTAAATCTATTACCATTTTGCCTACCGCACCGTTGGTTTCACTTCCCCACTGTTGGTGTGGGCGTTCAGATCCGCCATGATTAGCATTGGGGGGGTTAATTGCTCTATTACCTGACGAATTTCTCTTTTAGAGACTGGAGTTTGAGGGGATCTATAGATTGAGGCAACTGCTATTTTTCTGTGGTTCCTGCTGCCATATTCTATGTTAGCTGCGCAGGCTTGTAGATGCGAGCCCTGCATGTTGAGCTGTACTTCCTCGTACTGTATTCCGTTTTTGATCAAAAGGGCCACCCCTCCGTATCCATCTACTCGATCCGACCGAATCACTTTGTATCCTGTACAGAAGAATTGGCAGTCCGGTTTCAACCATGTTTCCATTAGTCCCGCAACTGCAATGGAATTTTCTTGGAGGAGGTATATTAGATTTTCTTTGTTAGACCGGATTGACCGGATGTTCCACTGTATGAAATTATTGCATCTCCCCATTATTGTTGGGCACCAAGGATTTTCTGATAAAATCTCTAATGTCTGGCATAACGCCTGAACTGACCATCTTTAAAAGCGAGGAGACAATGGAGACCACTTTGTCTATGAGTGGATCTTCATTTTCGACGCTCAGGGGCCTGTGAGGGTTGTAGCTTATCGGAGCCGATGTGGAAGGTCCGTGATCAAAGTACAGTTCTGATGGAATCCTTACATGTTGACCTCGGGTTTGTTGTTGTTTGGGTGAAGGCTCCGCTCTGGCTTGCTTATGGAGTCTCTCTTGCAGATTAGGGGTAGGTCTAGCTACTGCTTGTGCTTGTGTGGGAGTGGTTGTTAACCTTCCGGATTTAGGCGTGCGCATTGGCGGGAATCTGGATGGATCTGGGGTAAAGGAGGGGCTGGCAACTTGTTTGGCATAAGAGGTTGGATTTTCTAGTGTTGAGGCTTGTTCTAATGTGAGGTTGTTGTAGGCCATAAGGGTCTTGATGCGCTTTTGTTTCACAAACTCTGGGCAGGAGCTTGATGTGGCTATATGGTCCTCTACATAATGCGCAGTGAAAGTTGTCGGTTCTGTTACATCCAGATGTTTCATGGAATTCTCCACATTTGGCACATCGAGCATTGCTGCGACATTGCTTGTTGAGATGGCCATACCGCAAGCATTTATAACACTGAGTAACTCTTTGCACGTATGGTTCGACTTGACATCTAGTGTAGTGGATGTAAACGTGTGGTGGTAGGCTCTGTCCTTTGAATGTAATGCATACCATTTGGCGTGGGATCCACTGACAGTTTCCGTCGATTATGATCTTACATTTTAGTCTTCTAACTGCTATTACTTCGATATCTGAATCTATTACATTTAGTATTTCCTCCTCAGTTAATCTTGTGTCTACCCCTCTTATTATCCCTTCTTTAACGGTGCAATAGCGCGGTATAAAGAATTTTATGTTCTGGGGGTGGTTGGTGACTGATGACAAGCTGTTTGCTGCCTTATAGTTGTTGAATTCGATCTGGACACGGTCTTCCCCTTAGCTGATATGTTAAGTATCGAATGTTTCATTTCTGGGATCGAGTTCCTAATAAATTGGCCAACGGACATGGGGTGTAGACGTCCGAGGGCGCCTCTATTTGGGTGGTCTTCCGAGTTCGTCTGTTCTGCATAAACTATGAATGGACCAGAATCGCGTTCTGAATACATGAATTTATCTTGTCTCAATGGAGTAGCTGCCTGAGCATTTGTTGAATCATCTGTTGGTAAATCCCTGGATTCCTTAACTATGGCACTTTGGTTCCTATTGCTAGTATAAGTTGTTATTGACATTTCTGATTGGGCTGTCTCTTCACTTGCTGTAAGGCCTGTGGAAATTGTGGGGTTATTAAGCATGGATGGAACTCTATCGATATTCATATTTAGGTCAATTTCCCCAGTTGGGGTTCCTTCATATCTGGTAGTTATGCAACTATTCTGTTCTAAGTCGGCATACGCAAGTAGTTTACGCTTCTTGATGACTGTTGTCTTATCAGGATCTGGATGTGCAATGGGCGGCGTACTTACGGGATCGACTTCGATCGGCGCATAGCACGCTTGTAGGGCCGAGCCGATAGCTTCGGCCGTCTCCTCTGTTGTACCTCCCTCCGAGTCCTCCTGCATTTTGTAAGCCCGCGGGCTTACACCTCTTTCACTATTCAGTCACTATCTTCCACCTGTTGTGTTGTTAATCCGGAACTGTAACTTGAGATTGAAGTAGCACTACAGCTGTGTTGCCACGAAATCCAATAGCTAGCTCACACCACTTGGAACGGCACGCGCGTAAACAAGGAAGCGATCCGCACTGTTCGATGGCTCAGAGCGAACTGTGCTTTCCAACACTTCTTGTAAGTGAGTTCATGTGACGTCACTACCGACAGCTGATGATGCGACAGAACAGCCGGACGCGACCACATCCATTACCTAAGCAATAATATATCTGACAATAGTTCGAATGAAGTTTCATGCTACAAACAAGGCCAAGCATATACAATTTCTTTTGATGGAGTAGGACTGCTCTGTTTGACATTTATCAGTTACTTGACGTAACGGACGTTGTTGTGATAATCTTGATTTGAAACAGTCGGAATCTAAAATGTTACCTATTGCACGATACACAGCCATCCTGCGTATCATCTAAAACCACGTCAAAGAAAATGGCACAAACCAGGAGAATATATAATGGATATGACGTCATGACTTATTTCTAGT
>JARYHS010014657.1:0-14000 GCA_031002005.1 Vandiemenella viatica
CAGCTTGAGGGTTCCGTTCCCTCACCTTCCCATTATCATTTCTCCTTGCATGATTATCATGACCTCTTCCCCTGGACCTACCATTTCTTGATCTATGATCCCCACTTGAAAGACTTCTGCTTTCCCTCCTACGGTAATGATTGTAATACCGATCAGAGAATAACTCCTGATCATCCAAACGCCTCAATAATTCAGAAACCCTATCCACATTGATGATATCCAAAGTAGCTATTAAATTTCTTGTTTGCTGAGGTAGCCTACCTAGCTCCTATCAAATCAATGAATTCTTCCATCCCATAAGGATGATCTAAATACTTACCCCAGATCCAACATTTATGAAAAAAATCATGCTGAGTTTCTGTACCAGGTTTGTATGGCCTACCTGTCATCAACTCTCTCTTTTCCTGAATCTGTCTACTAGTCGACCAAAAATGTTTCAGCAAGTTTTCTTTCAATATATTACAGTCATTCACTTCCCTAGCTTGCCTATCACCTGTCGGGAAAAGCCAGCTGGGATTTAGTTTAATGAATGTTTTAGTTTCTTTTTAAACTGGAATGCATAAGTTTATTTCTGCTGATTGTACATAATCAACCACCAACTTCAACTGATATGACCGCTTACTAAAGTACACACATCACTTAATTTGACCGTGGATAAGGCTAATACAGACTGGTCGCCAAAGATACAAATCCGACTACGATAATGTATACCCAGGCTTGAGCAATATGTTTTCCCGATCTAAGTCAGCGCTTCACTTAAACAGTTCAACTTCATGTATAGTTCTCCAAATTGCTTAAAACCTTCACTATTCATCAACTATAACAGTAAAGTTACTCTACTTGTCTTTCAGGAGCTTAAATTGCCGTCCCACGTGCATTACGCTACATACACCAATTCGCACGCTTACTACATCATGCGCCGATCGGTCTCCACTGACACCATATGCTCACTGCCGGGCCTCCTTCTACCGAACCCTCTCATTGTCGCTAGACTAAGTCTTATTGTTACAGTTACGCTCTGGCAGTTTAATTACCAATTAATTATTATGCACTAGCCTTCCCACTCTACTCTTTAGTACCAAATTACTGTCTCATCACAACCCCCCTTGATTTACGTTTGCCATTGGGATTTATTCACTAATAGCAAACTAAATCCACCCAAGACGGATGAGACAGTTCACCTTATATCATGTTATACACAAAGTATTAAAATACAATCCAAATTTCAAATTCTAGTTACTTTAAAGTTGCTGGTGGTTTTCTTTTTCTCTACATCTGCTTACAAGATTTGTTTACAGCTTTACAACAAATTGAAATATAATATCTTTAAATGGTACATAATTACTCCTCTCAAATCAGATTCATCAAAATTACACATCTTTCACATTTTCCTCTCCAACTTTAACAGTCCAGAATATTGTCAAAATACTGGTCCTGTTACAACGCCACTACTAATTAAACAGAGTCCACCCGTCGTGCACCAATCTGATAATTCACAGTGTGGGATATGGGTGGCTATGTGTACCAAAATACTGCGATTCTCAACCCCCTTTCATAAAGAAAAATATGAATCTCATAACAGATTATTGCACAATTATTACAGTACAGAAATGAACATTCATGCACATATCATAGTAAACAAATGACATACATAAACAAACAACATAAGATATATGAACTTAGAAAGCAGTATGTTATATACATTGTGTTTGCAGGTCTATTAGCCTGCTTGACTTGTAGCATAACGAGCTATTACAGCTGCAAATTTTTTGTTCTCTCTCTACTTGGCTTGTTAAGGCACAGATTATGTTTCTTATTAGCAAGTAATCCATCAGAATAAGAAATTATATAATTGAATGAGAGCTGTTTACTCTCTAGGGAGGCACCAAGTGAGTCCCTGCAGTTAAAGCCAAGACCTTTTTCCTTACTTCCCACAGCATTCTTAATTTGTTACTTACATACACTAAGATTTTGATGCTAAGCCAAGTTGAACTTTGACCATAAACCATGAACCATAACCCTATTAAATATGGGGAAATCTTTCCTACTCTTGCTCGTACCTCTTATGAGAATCTTGGTGCTGCCCCCCCTTCAAATTATGGATCGCGGTAGAAGCACCCCCTTCAGATTAGGCAACTTAACTGAGTTACCCCCCCCCCCTTTCAAATGTGTTGAACGAGGGCATGTTTGTGAAGGTTTACTGAACTTCCTGGAATTGGAAAATAGATTAGACTGAACCCGTGGTAACTGATTGGCTGTTGAGGCATCTGAGTCATTTAAAGGCGATGACAACTGGAATTTGGTATTGTTTCTGGAAACTAGATCCTGATTGAGATTTAAATCAATTAAAGGACTAGCCTGGATAATAGTTACACCTTCGCTACCAAATCCTGACTACTAGATTCTCTGCTGTGCTACGGATACTTAAATCTGGAGGAACCAAAGGTGAGGGAGTGTTGTTGATAGCAACATTATCATTGGAAGGTGAGGACACCTGGAACTCGGTCACGCCTGCAGAAACTAAATCCTGATTTAGAGTTAAATCATTGAAAGGTCGAACCTGGACAATAGTTATACTTCCAGCCACCGAGTCCTGAATACCTGCTACTGCTGAAGTATCCGTTTTTTTACTAGCATGGGGAGTAGGGTGTTAATCGCCCTTTCCCCGTGTAATGACTTGTAGGGTTTCAGTGACTTAACAGTGTATGTTCCCTTAATAGCTTGGGTGGAGGGTACAACCAGAGTGTAAACGTTTTCAAAATGTCTATCAACAATTCGGATATTGACCTCCTAACTTGGTTTTGGACCTCCTGGGACCAGTACTCCCCCAAAAACCTATCCTTGAAGTCGTCATAAATAGAGCACTGTTGTACAATACCATTTCCCCAAAGCTCGGTGGTTCCTGCTAGGCAACTAAGCACACAATTTATTTTCTGCTGTTGAGAATAATGTACAAATTGTGTTGAGCGTTCGAACTGTTTCAGGAAATCAACAGGGTGCAGGTTGCCATCCCCGTTGAAATTCCTGTACCCAACTTTTTCTGATGTGACTATCACTCCCTGTGGCCCTACCACACCTTGCTGTGGATTTAATTGTTCTACCACTTTGGCCTCTAACGCATTCACCTGTGCTGTCACCTGATTCTCTAGACACCTTGTCTACACTTGTTAATATCTTCTGTATTTGTGCTACTAAGGATTGTAAGGGTTTCAACAGTCTTCGCAACCTCGGCTACCCTAGCCTGTTGTAACGGAACAATCGATAGGTCGATATCGATCCTTACCGGAGAGAGCGGAGGATCAGTGGTGGAAAGAAAGGATGGCGCGAGATGATATGGATGTGTAAACGCGCGGAATAATAACTAGTTGTGCGATGAACTAGTAAACTGTAAGTCAGCTACAGAAACTTTATTACGAGTGACTACAGACTTGATGGCAGTGAGAATTTCAGTGCAAAGTGGAGATAAGTAGGAACTGTGAGCAGCAAAGTGTGTTGCCGTTGCATGTGTGTTTGTTGTGGCGATAATTATTGTCTTGTTCATTGCTTAAACGAACCTGGCAATCTTCAGATTTACGAAGTCCGATTAGCATTATTCATTTGGTGGTTTCTACGGTTTGTAGTAGTTTGAGAACATTTACGTAATAAATAAGTGTGAACTGTATTCCGGAGTGATGTTTTATTTGCATGCTAGTAGCTCCGTTGAATGACTTTATTTCGGGTAATTTGCCCGTGGCGACTGTGGTCAATATCGAACCTGCAGCATATCTAAAGCTGCTCAGAAACTGAATGCAACTGTTTGTTTAGTAAATTGATCTGAACAGACTTATTAATGTATTTATCAACGTATACGCTAACAGCCATAAATCATTTACAAGCCGCGTAAGCGTTACATGGCTTAACCGTTTGGACAGGACAGTATATGTAAACCACGGGAGGAATTGTAGATAATTAGTCACAACCGGAGGTGGAATATACGAAATAATTAAGCAGTGAACGATCAACAATCAAAGCTGACAATCGAACAGTTGGTGCGAAGCGTGGTCAGAGAAGCTTGTTCTGCGATACAAAGAAATCGTTCGCAGCACACGGCAAAGACTATTTTTCTTAGAGGGCGGTGCATTCAGAGAAAGTATCAGTGCTACGTCGACAGCGACACGCAGCGGTTTTTTGGGAAACTGCTCAGTCTTCAGAAGGCACAGCAAGCGAGCGGAAATAGCAGACGACAACAACCTGTCGGGTCGAGATTTCAAACAGCTGATTGGCGTCCAAGAATGTTGCTGTTCGTCGCATCGAAAGGGAAGTGAAAGATTTATTTTCAGTTTTTGTAAGAAACACAAGCCGGCAAGAATAATTAATTAATTAGCAATTTTTTTTAAGAAAAAAAATATAAATATTTAATTGATTTGAATAATAAGTGACAAAGATTTTTTTCTGATAACTTTTTGAAGTTGAAATGCCGGACAACTGTGTTAGATTTACTTAGCAAATTATTTTTCAAGGAAAAAAAAATAACAATAACAATAATAAAAAAAATAATATTTTATTTTTGCTGTTAATTGGAATCGGGAAAAAAAAAGGATATTTAATGTGGTAGTAATAACAAACCAGATATACGCCAGCTGTAGTTGAACGGGTTTGCTACAAGAGTTTCGATTTCATAGATAGAGATTTCTGTAGAGTTTCCGTAATTTTTTTGGGCATTGATAGTAGTTTATGTATTCAATTGAAAGTGTATTTTATGACATGGTGTATATCTTGTTTGGTAGTTAAGTTAAGAGATTTGGAAACAGAATTTTACCTTTTTTTCTGTGCTAATGTATACTGGTGTATTCTGTTTGCTGGTTTGACGGCGTTGGTTACTTCTTGTCTTTTCTACAGCGGAAGATTGAATTTTTGTGTGAAATAATTTCGTAATATGGCATCTGAGGTAGAGGGGGTTGTGAATGGAGAGATGGTGCTGGGAGGTGAGTCTGTTGGTGACGCACCCAGTGTAGACATTAATCAGTCCTCCCTTACTTTGTCTAATCATTTACAGTCGATGACGAGTTTTGCCAGTGAATCAGAAGTTGACAAGTCAAGAGAAGCGTTTAGGGAAAGTAATGAGGTGTCCATGTCGGAAATGTTTCGTGCTTTCCAGGAACAATTTGTTATGTCAATTCAATCACTTAAATCAGAATTAAATGAAAATAGGATATCACTTAAATCAGAATTAAATGAAAATAGGTTATCACTTAAATCAGAATTAAAGGAAACACTTGAATCTAAATTAATTTCACTTGAATCAAAATTAAATGAAAATAATGAAAGTATTGAATGTCTTCGGGATGCTTTTGAATCGCGAATAGGGCAGTTTAGGGAAGAGTTGACCCAGTATAGGGAACTTTGTACGCAACAAACTGCTGAGATATCTTGTAAGCTGACTCAGTACCGTTCAGATTGCGAACAGGTAACTAGTGTTTTGCACCAAAATATGGAATCCCTAAAGAAAACAGTCGAGCTTATAGAAGACAGCCATGACGAAAGATTGTCGAAAGTGGAGATTTTAGGAGAGAACCTTGCCGAAAAATACACAGTAGTGAAGGAAGACGTTGACCAATTAACAATAGGCGTGGAAAAATTGTCGTGTCAGGTGGAAAAAGTCAAGGCTTCCACTGCAGTATGGGTGAATGAAAAGTTACAGTTACAAGAGAAGCAAGTTGAAAGAAGTCTAAAGGTTCGAGTTCCGGAAGTGGTGCGAGAAGAGGTTGCCAAATGTCAAATCTTGCCAAATGTGAATGCGCTCACTGCGTGCATGGTAGAAGAGAAAGTGGACTGGGAGGACTTTTGTGATAATGGGGGGATACACCCAGTTGATTTTGTGAAGAAGTTTGAAAATTTTGGGCCGTTCTGTAGGGCCGTAGAAAGAAAGAAGATAGAAATGTTTAGTAAACATATCAAGGGGAATGCCCGAATGTGGGGAGAACGGTTTGCAGATAATTGTGAGACGTTTGAGGAGTTTAAGTCAGCCTTTTTGGAACATTTCTGGTCCATCGACCGGCAAATTGCTGTTCGGCGGAATTTAATGATGGGAAAGCCATACTCGCCGGGTAGTGGCACTCAGCAAAATTTTTTCTTGAAGTGTGTTAATTCTTGTAAACATTTAAGTTCACCTTTTAGTGAAGGTGAATATGTGCGGATGATTAGTGCGCGTTTGCCCGAGTCGACACAGCTTGTATTTGTCAGCCATAATATATGTACCATTGACGAGGCGGTAAAGATGTTGGGTCGGCTGGACGAACAAGAGAAAAGTATTAGAGCCAAAGAATATGGGGGGAGGACACCATCCCACTTCGTGGAGAAGTCGCAATCGGAAGGGGAGAGAGGTAACTCCCAACAGCAACAGGAGAGCTACCCTCATTTTGATAACAGGAATCGAGGCGGGTACAATAACCGTGGACAGAGAGGAGGATTTGGACATGGTCGTGGAACCGGAGTCGGAGGATTTAGAGGCGGTTATCATGGACCAACTGGAGACGATCGGCCCAGAGAAGAGTCTGTAAATCAGGTGCAGGTGGCAGTAGTGGAGAGTGCACCACAGGTAAACTAGTGTCTGTCACCGATTCAGCCTCGGCGGGGACAGGAGACTATACGAGGCTACCAAAAGAAGAACTAGTGGTAGTAACTGGAATGTCGAAGGGTTCTTGCTTGCACGAGGAAAAGAATATGTTCAGCGCATGGGAGAAAATTAGTGTAAACAGGGATTGGAAGTCATATATGCAAGGTGATTTGGTTTTATGGAAAACGAATTCCGAACCTTATGGTAATGATGGAGACATTCAAACATACCAGTTGTCGTATGAAGGACCTTTTAGAATAATAGGGGAGCATGAAGAGTCTGGTTACATATTAGAGTTTCCTGTGAGTGGGAGAATTAAAGGTGTTTATCCAGAGGATTCCTTAATGCCATTTACGGCAGAAACGATGGAGGAGGCAATAACCGATTGTGAACAAGTAATAGAAAATTCCAACCGAGAGAACGCCGAGAAGAGAAAGGAAATTAGTGGTAATCACATCTGGATATCAGGGAAAGGAGAAAGTCCAATTTCGCATGTCAGTTGGGAGAATGATAAGGAGAAAGAAGAGGAAAGATTAAGCGGAGAAGGAGGTGATGAGGTAGCTTGGCTGTTTGTCGAGCAGAACATTGATTGTGAATTGATGAATCTCCAGGAAGAAAGTTCCAAGGAAAGGTCGAGCGGGGCGCAACCGATTGCTCAAGACTCATATGGGTATAGCGAAGATTTACGAGAGCTGTTGTTGCAGGAAGGGAATACGTTGGGACGCCGAGAATCTTTTCTCCTCGGGTAATGGTCAAGTTTAAGGGAAGAGAAGTAGAAGCGTTATTGGATTCGGGAGCGGTGATTACGTGTTTTTCGGAAAGTCTGTATAAGCAAATTTCAAGTGAGCAGAAGATAGGAGAATGGCCGGTGAATGGAATGACGATAACCTCTGCTACGGGGCACAAGACTAAAACTGTCAAGTGGGTGTTGCAAGTAGAAGGAGAAATAGCAGGACATGTAGTGGACATAGAGCCATACGTGATACCTGGGCTCAATGTGGACTTCATCATAGGAACGGACTGGCTTAAAGAGGCAGGAGCGATTCTCGATTTAAAGGACGGAACGCTTACGTTTACAACGAGAGGAGAACGCGTCAAAGCCGACCTGAAGAAGGGGATACCCGATAGGGAGGAGAAATCTACTAAAATCCAGGTGATATCGTGGGGGGATTCCCGATCGGTCAGACACAGGAAAGAGATTCTGAGCTTGGAAATGAATCACGATCTACCAGAGCATGAAAGGGGAGTACAAGACATTATCGACGAGTTCCCCGACGTGTTCTCGGATGTTCCTGGGCGCATCCGAGGTTACTGTTGTAAGTTAAAGGTAAAAGAGGGGCATACCTTTGCGGCAAAATCCTACCCTACACCGCCGGCACAAAGGGCTAAGGTGCAAGAGGCACTAGATAGTATGGAGAATGCGGGAGTAATCGAAAGATCGAATAGTGAATACGTGAATCCTCTCCTAGTTGTTCAAAAGCAGGATAAGTCCGTGAGACTAGTTCTAGATGCCAGGGCACTTAACCGGATACTCATAACGGAAAGGGACCATCCTCAACCAGTGGACGAACTGCTAAGGAGATTTCACGGAGTAAAGTACATGACATCATTAGATATGACTTCGAGTTATTGGCAAGTTCCATTAGATAAGGAATCAAGAAAGTATACGGCTTTCCGCTTTGAAGGAAAGTGCTATCACTTTTGTGTATTGCCGTTCGGCTTGAATAATGCCGTATCCAGTTTCATAAGGGCCTTAGACTATGTGTTAGGAAGGAACCTGCGAGATAAAGTATTAACATACGTGGATGACATGGTAATAGTGTCGGAGACACTTACAGATCACAGAGAGACGTTGAGAGAGGTGCTAATGGCAATGAGAAGGGGAGGGATGACGCTTCGGAAAAAGAAGTGCGCCTTCCTGAGAGAGAGGTTGAATTTTCCTTGGTCATTAATAACACCTCAAGGCATATTTGTGGATGATTCGAAGTTGGAAGCGATAGTGAAGTTTCCTCGACCAAAGAACCGGACTCAGCTCAAGAGCTTCCGCGGTTTATGCGGCTACTATAGAAAGTTTATAAAGGGACAGGTCATGAACAGCATACATTTGAGTGAACTGGAGAAGATCAGCACGCCGTGGGTATGGACCACAGAGTGTGAGAGGGACTTTATGCAGATCAAGCAAGTCTTGAGAGAGCGCATCGCGTTGTCACACCCCGACTGGAATCTGGAAGTATGTTTATCGGCAGATAGCTCTTCATATGGTCTAGGGGCAGAGGTATTTCAAGAAGTAGTAGAAGATGGAGAGATGGGTCATCGGACGATCGCTTTCGCGAGTCGAATGCTGGGAAAGCACGAACGTCGATACACGGTTACCGAGAAGGAATGTCTCGCCATCGTGTGGAGCTTTCAAAAGTTCCGACACATCTTTACTGGAAGAAAGACTATAGTTTACACGGATCATAAGGCACTGTCTTTCTTAATGAGTTGTAGATTGACCCATGGGAGGTTGGCCCGGTGGGCTTTGTTCATGCAAGAGTTCGAGTTTGAAGTGAAATATCTTCCAGGGAAAGAGAACCAAGTGGCAGATTGTCTCTCTAGGTTGCCGGTGGGCTTGGAAGAAGCTGGAGATGGAGTAGAGGAGCAAGACGAGTTTCAGCTCAATTTTATTAAGCAAGTGCAGTATGAGAACGATGTAGAGGAATACCTGAGAAGGATAAGAGAATTACAGGAAGATGATAGTGTGATCAAAATGATAAAGGACAAATTACTTGATAACGACTACCAGGGGAAGTGTAGAAACTTTTATTGCGTATATAAGGGCGTGGTGTTTCGACGTCAGTCAGAAAATAGCTCCGATTGGAAACTTTGGGTACCGGAAGCATGCGTGGACAAGCTCGTTCTACAACATCACCTGAGCTATGGACACTATGGGCCTAGTAAATGCTACCGAGTTCTAAGGGAGAGCTGCTACTTCAACAATATGGCCCGGAGGGTTGCTAGATTACTTTCAGCTTGTGATGTCTGCCAAAGAGTAAAGGCGGATAATGTTTTGAGAAGGGGGGATATGAAGAATATATTGCCCAGTAAAGCTAGAGAATTAGTAGCAGTGGACGTGTTCGGACCGCTACCTGCATCGAGGGCAGGAGTCACACAAATTCTGGTTGTTATAGATGTGTTTTCCAAATATGTCAGATTATATCCATTGAAGAAGGCTACCGCGAAGGTATTGGCAAATAAGTTGGTGGAAGGATATTTCCGAGAGGTGGGAAGGGCTGAAAAGGTTCTTTCAGACAATGCACCTCAATTCAGGAGTAAAAACTGGACAGAAAGATTACAGCAAGAAGGGGTGGAGGTGATAAAAACATCATTTTATCATCCCCAGGGAAACCCCTGTGAGCGGGTCATGAGGGACATAGGACGTTGGTTCCGCACCACATGCAGTGACAATCATAACAATATTCCTCATGACTCCACCTTGTTGGTACCATCGGAGATAATGTACCATGTACCCCCAGAAAGGATAGTGAGGCAACTGGTGGAGTTCCCCGAAGGACCCCCAGTTGATTACCAGGAGAAGATAAGAGCGGCTAAGGAGAACCTGGAGAGGGCAGCTACGAGAAATAAGAGACGACATGACGGTAGAGGAAAGGCTACGACGTACGAGGTGGGGAACCTTGTTTTGGTGCAAACGCATTTTAAGTCGTCCCGAGTAAAGAAGGAAATACGAAAGTTCAAAGTGTTGTACGAAGGTCCCTATAGGGTCAAAGCCTGTTTGAGGGATAATGCTTACAAGTTGGAATATGCCGATGGGAGAGAAGTTAGCGGAACTTTCAACGTAGTATCCTTGAAGCCTTACAAATATTTCGGTCAGGAGGGGAGTGTTGGCGGGGTGTCGGACACCGGTTAGAAGGGCACACCTCCCAGCACTGCCACATCTCCCGCATCATTGATAATTAAATGTTGTCATGATTTATGTAGGTTTTCATAAGTTTCATTTAGCAATCAGTCACGATTGCAATTTCAGAATGTGTAAGAAGCTGTACCAATAAATTAGAGAATAAAGTAACTTCAGTAGTTGGGCACAGGTTGGTGACCCATGTAGTATTAATACACAGTTGCTGAAGGCATTCTTGCTGGTTTGTGGTTCATAGTAATTTTGGCCCCGAGGCCGGGGAATGTACTAGTGCTGTGATTGTGACAGTTTGGAAAAAAAATGGTAGAAAGAGGACAATTTTACAACGGAAGCAATCTTATTTCAGTTTTGTATTCTTGATGTTTTGTATGTATTTTTTTGATTTGTTATATGTGTTGATGGTTTTGTAATGGCATTTGTGTATAGTCATAAGTACCTATGAGTAATTTGCCGTGAAACCACCAGGTTTATTGGTAATGTTGTGAGATGATAATGTTGCTTGAGTAAATGTTGGCGCAAGATACGCTTTGTCAACCGCATCTTTCGCCACAAACCCAGCGAGGGGGGTGTAACGGAACAATCGATAGATCGATATCGATCCTTACCAGAGAGAGCGGAGTATCAGTGGTGGAAGAAAAGATGGCGCGAGAGGATATGGATGTGTAAGCGCGCGGAATAATAACTGGTTGTTCAATGAACTAGTAAACTGTAAGTCAGCTACAGAAACTTTATTAAGTGTGACTACAGACTTAATGGCAGTGATGATTTCAGTGAAAAGTGGTAATAAGTAGGAACTGTGAGCAGTAAAGTGTGTTGCCGTTGCATGTGTGTTAGTTGTGGCGATAATTATTGTCTTGTTCATTGCTTAAACGAGCCTGACAATCTTCAGATTTACGAAGTCCGATTAGCATTATTCATTTGGTGGTTTCTACGGTTTGTAGTAGTTTGAGAACATTTACGTAATAAATAAGTGTGAACTGTATTCCGGAGTGATGTTTTATTTGCATGCTAGTAGCTCCGTTGAATGACTTTATTTCGGGTAATTTGCCCGTGGCGACTGTGGTCAATATCGAACCTGCAGCATATCTAAAGCTGCTCAGAAACTGAATGCAACTGTTTGTTTAGTAAATTGATCTGAACAGACTTATTAATGTATTTATCAACATATACGCTAACAGCCATAAAACATTTACATGGCACATAAGCGTTACAACAGGATAGGAAGGGATGGAGGATTGCATCAAACCAGTCGAAAGACTGACGACAGCAAAAAGTAGTAATAATAATAATTAGATCGGATCTTAGTCTGCAATTGAAAATGTGAGCGATTGAGTGATTTGCTGCTACGTGTTCTCCATTTTTCATTTTTCTTTATGGGTGTGAAAGCTGGACTTTAGACCAAAATATAGAGAAAAAAATTGATGCTTTTGAAATCTATTTTCACAGTCGTCTCCTACGCATATTTAGGGTGCTGAAAATCTCAGACGAAGAAGTACTTCATCGGATGGAGAAACAAAAAGAACTGCTGTTCACTATAAAACAGAGAAAAACCCAATATCTAGGACACATTATGAGAGGCTAGAGGTACCAGCCTGTTGGAAGGAGAAGGAATTCGTGGCTGAAGGACATTAGGAGATGGTGCAATTGCACGTGAGGAGAGGCTTTGCACGCTGCGATGTCACAACAACCAACAACAATATCCAGTAGGAGAAGGAGCCTAACCAAGAAGAAGTTGGTTAATGTATTCGCCTGCGGGAGCTGAAATTGGATTCATTACAAGACGGGTGGAGGAAGATGAAAAGTAGTAGGTAGTCCCAAAAGTAAGAAGATATATGTATTTAATGCAATAAATGCCTAAAATTAAAAACACTTTTCCCTTTCATGTAGTACTTTTCCATTGGTAAACATAATTTTTTCCCAATTACGTTGGTAACCCTGGACGAGGGTGAAGAAAGTGCCGTCAGTATACAAAGTGCACGTTGGTGAAGAGGTTCGGAAAGATATTGGTAAGAGAAATGAGACCATTATTCTGATCACTAGGGTTTGGATCTTTAGGAGAAGTCATATTTTTTTCCTGTCTTCTTTTTGAGCTGAAATGCTGAATTAAACACTGATTCAACGTTTCTAACTGTATTTAAATATATTTTATACAAATGCATATTCAGACCATTTTCCTAGTTTTGGTCATGTTTCGATAATATTTAGGGTCATATGGTCATATTTTGAGGAAAAATCAGGTAGTTTTTTTAATAGTACTGGGAATTCAATAGCTATAGATGAGAAGAAATTAAGGTAATTATTCAGAGTACTGTACTTCTGCTATACAGGTGGCGGAAGAAAAAAAAAACTAATTTTCGCTGTGGTCAGAATTCACCAATCAAGAATTAAAGTTATGCATTATTGTCACTCTATAAACGTTAATGTTCCGCCCGCCTTTTAATCTCGACATTGCAGCAGCAGCATGCCTGTGTCGAGCCGCGTCAGTCAATGTCTCAATGAAATATCCTCAGTCATCGTTAAATCTGCAGTGGATCAGTGAGTAGACCTACCAACATGCCGAAGATAAAATTTTCTGAAAGTGCGAAGTTACGGAAGGGAATTTAGAGAGGAGTATTTTAGGGCAGATGAAAGCGTTCTACTCTGTAAATTATCTGAAATCAAAGTGACTTCAACAAAACGATTTAAAAATTAATTTCCCAATGATGCAGTGAGTGCACGGCAGCAAATTATGCTGTATACATGAAAGCGACGCTATTAGTTAAAGTAAATGATGTATAACTGAGCATGTTTTGATGTATATTAAATTTAAATGTTTGGTCATACTTTGTCATTTTTAGGTCATATTTACTCATTTTTAAGGTCGTATTTGCCTGCATATTTCTCTATTTTTTTTTTTTTTTGTCATAAGATCCGAACCCGACTGATCAGTGATTGCGTTTACCGGCGTATCGATGCAACAAAATCTTCTCGGGTGTCCAGCCGGATGGTGGTGTAAAAAAACGACGTTTCGACATCTGACTCTGTTGTCATCATCAGGTATCTTGTAGTTAAATCTTCTCGGGTGTCCAGCCGGATGGTGATGTAAAAAAACGACGTTTCGATATCTGACTCTGTTGTCATTATCAGGTATCTTGTCCAGCCAGATGGTGGTGTAAAAAAAACGACGTTTCGACATCTGACTCTGCTGTCATCATCAGGTA
Organism: Vandiemenella viatica; assembly: GCA_031002005.1. Lineage (NCBI taxonomy): Eukaryota > Metazoa > Arthropoda > Insecta > Orthoptera > Morabidae > Vandiemenella > Vandiemenella viatica. The sequence continues at coordinate 13,709 of JARYHS010014657.1, forward strand.
TCTTGTAGTCTAAGATACCTGATGATGACAGCAGAGTCAGCTGTCGGAACGTCGTTTTTTACACCACCATCCTGCTGTACACCCGAGAAGATTTTGTTGCATGTGAACAACTACAGGGTGAGCTGCATAGAATATCTAAATGGGTTGTCGGCAGATCGTCTGGATCCGAAGGAACGGTCCAGTGATGCGGTAGTGGGCGACAGAGGGAACGCACGGTGGAGTTGGTCCCTTATTGAGGCGTGCTACTTGCTGAGCGCTCCCAACTTTGGTGCTGCAGCACACGTCCGGGGAT
>JARYHS010014661.1:0-42272 GCA_031002005.1 Vandiemenella viatica
GACTCGCTAATGGCCGTATCCTGGTTCTCACTGAGGGGCCTGGCTCCCATCGTCTCGATTTTGTGTTTGTGTCCTACTGTTTTACGCTTTCTTCGTGGTTTCTTAATAGTCTGTGTCTTGGCAGTGTTGGGAAGAGTCTTAATGGTCTTTCCCTTCGGCGCTCTCAGTATCTTGGACTGATCCAGAGGCTGATTTTGCACAGTTTCCTGCAAGGATTTAGACGACGCTCCTTTTGGGTGAAGTGTGAGATTGGTGGGGGTAACTTTCCTTCTCCGTACTAGACCCCTCTGCCTATCTCGAGCCCTCTTGTAGGCCGTGCAGCCTTTATAACTAGCAACATGACACCTCCACAGTTGGAACATTTAGCAGCATCTTTTCCTTCTGTGTATTGCACAGGTGGAGTCATGTTGTCCGCGCACTTCACACAGATGGGAGGCATTTGCATTCTTCGCCTGATGGCCAAAGCGCTGGCAGTTGAAGCATTGGGTTGGGCAGCCGTTGCCCGGAGTTTTTCTACCTGCACTTGAGGTGGCAGATCTTGTCCACCCCCAAATATGCCCCTATTTCTGGAACATCTGCCAGCACCACTAAAACAGTGGCATTAACACTTTGCTGCCTGGGGTCGGAGTTGGGATACAGTCTGGACAGTAAAACCCATCTCGGTGAGATCGTGTTTTAGGTCTTCTGTCGGTAGGGTTCTGGGAATACCCCTGAAGACCACCTTCAGTAGTGGCACTGCTCCATAGGGAAAGTATAGTACGGGGTCCGCTTTCTGTAGCATCCCTGTGGCGGCAGTATAACTTCTACTGTGTGAAGGTGAACTTTATTTTGTCACCGCGGCGGTCTGGCGGCGAAAGAACTCTTCACACTGCTTCAGTTCTATCATGCAGGGTCTTGTAGTTTTCCTCAAATTGGACACAATCGGTGGGATGTGCGCCGCTCGGTTCATTTGGTGCTGTTGTGGTTTCTGTTGGTGAAGGATCTGACTGTAGTGGTTTAAACTGTGGCTGTTTCAACCATTGAGGGGTTCTGAGCTGAAGAAGGGCTTTTGCTGTACGCCGCGGGTGCTCGAAGCCATCATCAGTTGGTTGGTTTGACAGTGGGAGGTTTTGGCTCATATCAGTATCAGCTCCGGTCATCGGAGGCCCAGCGTGGTAGGCTGTAGGAGACTCTGAGTAGGGGAAATTTGTGATGGACTGCATCGACCAGTGTCGTCCAACCTCTAGACTTCTTGGATGTCTCTTTTGGGAGCTGTGTAGACCTCTTTTCATACAGGCTTAACCATCCTCTTCGTGTGGGCTTGCCTGTAGTAGGAGTGCTGCGCAGCGTTTAAGGATGTTATCCCAGCATTGATGTATTCGTTGTCTTCTTCGGAAGAGTTGTGGAGAAAAACTTCCTGATGCTGTATCCTGTGTTCGGCTAAACTGGTGAGGGCGAGCGTGGAGAGTCAGTGACGTCAACCGCTGTAGTAGTGCGGAGAAAGTCGGCCGCTGAAGACATACCTACTTGAGGTACTAACAAGGGGGGGAAGTTGCTCTGGACCCTTGTGTCACCGTTAGGTTAGCCAGCCCAGGAGCAATCCTAAATCTTGCGCCAGGGGGTTCCACTCCCGCAGGGTGGGCCGTGTGGCGGTAAGTCCCTAGTAGGCTCAGGAAAGGGAGGGCAAAGGATGTCCCCAAAAGAAGAAGAAGAACAGCTCACTTATTCCCACTGGAGCAAAACAGTGCCCGCATACGCGAGCAAGGAGTAGATAAACCTCAGTACACACGTATGCGAACCGCTGTAGCCGATTCTGAGTGAGTAATTATGCTGTTTGGTTTCAAAGGGTCCTATTTACCGCCGCCGTGAGCATTTTCTGCTTTTCCTTTGTTAAGCAGTTGTGGTGAAGTTTGTTGTCATTAGACATTTCCTTCAATCTTACAGATTTAGTCACTTTACTGGTGGTTTGCCTTTTGGTTGCTCTTTGTTTTTCTCAATTATTAGTTAGAATTGACAGTGGTCTTTTGTGTTTGTCAAGGTAGTAAAATACTGGACAAGATTTGCTATTAGTGGGTTAGTCGACTTTCGTGATGTCCTATAGAAAGATTGGTAATTTCCATAATTCTTTCTTGGAGCATTGGACACCTGCTGCTTCGTGCAGGTCTGCTGTGGGAAATCGGTTGGCACATGTAGTGCTCGCCGAAGTGATCTTCTGCATCGTTTGCAAACGGTTTTTGGGCCTTGGATTGCATACCCCCACACAGGGCACGCATATTCAATCACCGGTCGTATTAGGCTACAGTATACACTGACGCCGGTGCAGGCTGACAATGAGCTATCCTGTTGAGTATTGGGTAAACTCTTGTAGCCTAGCTGCAACTTTTCGTCGTGTGTCCTCAATGTGATGTTTCCAGGTTAGGACGAGTGTCCAAAATCACGCCGAGATATTTAGCTGTGGTTGTCCATTCGATGTCTTCACCATTTAGGTGTAGTGTTACGCATGCGGTTTGCCGACGGTCACGCTTCCCAGGCGCCTGGTCAGCATAATAGCTTGAGTCTTGTCGAGTTTAAAGTTATTCTCCAACGTCTTGCCAGGCTTCAGTCTGCTGGAGGACTTCTTGTAATCTTCTGATTGCAGTGGCTTTATTTCTGTGCGGTAAAAACGCAGTGTCGTCTGCATATAGGGCAGTACGTACGTGGTGGGGCTGGTATATCCGCGGTATATAGATTATACAGTACCGGACCTAGGACCGAACCTTGCGGTACTCCAGCTCTTATGGGGCGGCGACTTGACAGATTATTGCCAACCCTCACTTTGAAAGATCTCCAGATATATAGCTCTTGATCAGCTTTACAAGAGGCCGGGGAAACCCTGGTTATAAAGTTTGTAGAGCAAACCGCTATGCCAGACGGAGTCGAATGCCCGTGCGACATCTAACAATACTAGCGGGCAGTAGCCACGAAAATTGAAGGTAGTAGTGGCACGTTCCACTATTCTCATAATTTGCTGGCTTGCAGAGTGTCTTTTTGGAAAACAAATTGAAACTCCGGGATGATGTTTCGGTCCTGATATGTGCCTCTAGTCTCTTTAACAATAATCTCTCGAAGATTTACTCATTGAGGGGAGCAGGCTGATAGGGCGGTAGTTCTGGGGGAATGTCGTATTCTTCCCAGGTTTTGGCACAGCAAAACTGTAGCCTGCTCCAGCATCTTGGATAGTGCTGGCGGCGTAGAACTATGTTAAAGATTTCTGTGAGGTGTTCAATCGCCTGTAGTGGAAGGTTCTTCAGTAGTTGGTTGCTTATATTGTCAATTCCTGGAGCCTTCCTGGGGTGTAGTTTACTCAATATGTTTCGAACTTCATCAGGTGTGATCTCTTCTATTATGTAGTCGTCGTCCTCAGCTGCTAGAAAACGGGCAAGTCTTCGACGGATGTCTGCAGATTCTTCTTCATCATTATCTTGAGAAGGTCTGAATTGCTTCTCAAAGTGGTCCGCCAGAGCATTGGCCTTGTCTGAGTCGCTAAACACAAGGCCCCTTTCGCCATGAAGTGGGGGCAGTCTGGTACGCCGCTTTGTAAAACGTCGGGTCTCTACCCAAAGGTTTCCGTCTTTAACGTCTAGGGAGGCCAGACGTGACGACCACTCTCGGTTTCTATGCTCTTCGAGCGCCGCTTTCAGCTCGCGTTGGAGTCGATTTAGTAACCGCCTTGTTTCAGGGCGCCTGGTTAGTCGCCATTCCTTAGCCACCCTGTTTTTATGTCTTATCTGTGCTAGTAGGTGTGGCGGGAGTTGGCGAGACCTGGGTCTTTCAGTTACAGGAGGCGTTGCCTGTGTTAGCCGCTCTAATGATGGTTTTGGAGACCTGTTTGATAGCAGTTTCTATTTGTGTCGCATCTAGGGCCTCAGGCGGTGAAGGGATACCGTGATCTCTTCACGGAAATTCTCCCAGTTGGTCTTGCTGTAGTTCTTTAGGCTGGTAGTTGTTGGTCTCCACGGGCCTACGTCTATATCTGTCAGGACTGGAGAGTGGATCTGACGAAAGCCTGTTCATTGTGTGCGCGGAGATGAAGCCCGCAATCCCCCGTGTGATCACAATGTCTAGGACATCTGGACGACCGCCATTCCAGGGGTGGTGTGTTGGTTCCACCGGCCCCAGACTAGCAAGTTGCGTCTGACTGCAATCCTGTGGAGCAGCTGTCCTGCTGGGTTTGTAGTTCTCGAGTGCCAATCGGGGTGTTTTGAATTAAGATCACCCCCGATGATTAGTTTGCCTCGGATTGAAAGAAGACGATCAAAGTCCTCTGCAATTGGCTGTCTCCGTGGTGGTCTATATGCTGATACTATTGTGACTGGCCCAGTGGTAGTTTCCACTTCTATAGCCCTGATTTCTATCTGGTTGGTTTGTGGCGACAGTATTTCATGATGAGGGATACCACGCTTTATATATATTGCCACACCTCCTCCTGCAGTTGGCCTGTCATTCCGATAGCAGCAATAGTTGGCTACTGTGGCGTTAAGGCCTTGTTTGAGGTGGGTTTCTGAGACAAGGCAAATATCTACGTCCTCATCACGCAGAAATTGCCTAAACTCTGCAAGTTGTTGTCGGATGCCATTGGCATTCCAAACACACAGAGATAAACCTTGTATAGTGTCCTATTCATTATTGGTCAGGGATTTCTCTGATTGTTCGGCTGCTGGAACCGTCTTAACTGCGGTCTTTATATCCGCGGCGAGCTGGTCAAACTTGGCGAGGAGAGACGTCAACATATTGAGTAGGCTACCTACTATGTTTAATAGATGGTCCATCGTGCCGCTGTTATTTGCTGATTGAGGAGTGGCGAGTGTTGGCATTTCTGGCAGGTTTCTTGAGAGTTTGTCTTCTCCGCTGCCGTTTGCTTAGTCCCTTTTGGTGGTGTTTTTCCAGATGTCTTTTCGGCATAAGTTGTGGCCACCGAATGATTAGCCGATTGTTGAGTCGTGCTCTTCTTATTTGCAGACTGTTGAGCCATGTTTCTTCTTATTTCCTTTTTGCATTCCTTTGCCTGATTTTTGGGGGGGTCTCTTTTCGTTCTGTGCAGGAGGGGGCTTATTCTTGTTCTCTCGCTGTCGACTAGGATAGTCGGCGGCGGGTGATTGTTGGACAGCTGTGTCCTTAGTCGTCTTGTCATCAGTCTTCTTGTTTTCTCTAGAGGAGTGGACACAGGTGATTCCTCGTTGCCGATCCCTGGGACGTTTGTACGCAGGACACCCTTTGTAGCTGGCAACATGACTTCCTTGACAGTTAGCGCATTTTGGTGTGCTGTCCCCCTTCTTCATGGTGCAGTCATTGGATAAATGTGCCCCAGCACATTTAACGCATACCGAGGGCATGTTACAATGGCGAGCTACATGTCCTAGGGCTTGGCAGTTAAAGCATTGAGTAGGGCCATTGGAAGATCTTAATTTCTCGATGGAGATGCGTAGTGACATCAGTGATTCCAGGGAAAAGATTTTTCTATTCTGTGGCCTATCTGGTAGAAACCACAAGAAAGAGAGGCATTAGGTCTGAACCGCCTGGTCTTTTCAGCTGTGTCACTGTGCGAATGTCGAATCCGCTGTCTTCGAGTTCTTCTTTTATGTCTTCAGAAGGCATGTTTGAAGGCATCCCGCGGATTACCACTTTTAGTATCTTCTCTGCTGCGGAAGGAAAAGTATAATAGGGTATGTTTGCCCTTTGCAGTGCAGCAGTCACTTCCAAGTAATCATTTGTAGAGTTGAAGGTTAATTTAACCTTATCGCCCCCAGCAGTCTTCGCTTGGAATGGCCTGTCTTGGAGGATCCCCTTGACCATCTGATGCATTTCTTTGTAGCTTCTGGGGAACTGTACTACTATGGGTGGTATCTGATGCCTTGGATGTTGTGTCTGTTCCTGTTGCTGCTGCTGTAGCTGCGGCTGCTGTTGTGGCTCTTGAGCAGGTTCTTCTTGATTCAGTAAGTTATATGGGTTACTTGTTTCAATATTGTTCGGATCCAGTGAAGGTGGGGGCTTGCTGGTGCGGTGGGCCAGCATAAAGCCATCTCCGTCAGACTGTTCTCCAGGAGAGTTTACTTTGCGGTTGGAGTTGGTTTTCTTTGCAATAGCGCAGTTGTGTTGGTCAGTGACCGTCGGTGAGGGAAAGCTGAAAGCTCCCTTAATTTTCTTGTATACAGCTTTCTTGTCCCTGTTAGTAGGGTTAAACTGCGACACTGGAACACCAAATTTTACAAAATTTCCCCGTTGCTCATTTCTGGGGTGCTTCACATTTCCAATAGTGGGTGGCGATATGCACCGCTTGGTAGCACGGGCGTCATGTTCTTGTGTAGTCCCGTTCATCGCTGGCGAAGTTGCCGTAGTCGGGTTTGTATCCATGTTTACGTCCTTTGGCTGTTGCATGGACGTCGTATTTTCAGGTTGATCTGCTCGTTCCATGTCAGTAACTAGACGAGGAGGTCCGCTGGTCATTGTTGCCGACTCAGTAAGAAGCGGGTACTGTAGATCACACGGTCCGCACGACGTTACAGCGTTGTGGCTCATCTTAGCCTAGCGGGGGTGTTGCTCTGGCCCTTTGTTGTCACCGTAAGGTTAGCCCAGGCCAGAAGCAACCCTAAAACTGGCGCCAGGGGGTTCCTCTCCCGCGGGAGAGGGCCGTGTGGCGGTAATTCCCTTCTATCTCGGGCAGGGAGGGACCCTACAGCGAGAAATCCAGGCTGCCGCACGCCGCGAGCGAAAACACAAAAGCAGCGAACAAAGCACACAAGCTCAAAGCGAAAACTGCATGCGTCGTTAAAGAGCATCTAGTCGATATGTGACCGGATTGAGGATTTGGTGGTTAGAAGGGAAAACTGTCTGTTTATCGTTTATTTGGGATGCCTATGTGGTAGTAATTCAATTGGGTCGGTTCCAATTGCAGCGATTTCAGGGTGTATTCAGTTTTCGCAGCGAAAGTAAAATTTGTCAGAAGCTGATTTTATGATTCTCCAATTTGGTAAATAGCGGGCTGCACCAACAATAAAACCGCAGGGCTCTGTTCTCCAGTGCCTGCAGCTTTTTGATATGGCAGTCGGCAGCCATACTCCATAATTCAGAGCCGCAAAGGAATGTCGGTTGGTCAATCGTATGATAGATAAGTAGCTTTGTTTCTGTTCTAATACGATCACCTCTGAGGATTGGGTAGAGATTGGTAAGTTTTGCTTTCGCTTTTTTTTCTTTGTTGCATCTATGTGAGACCTCCACGTCAGCTGTTTGTCTAATCGCAGCCCTGGGTACTTAATTTCGGTTTGCCATTTAATGTCGCTTCCCTCCGTGTGCAATTTGTATCTTGGTAGTTTTCGTTTCCTGATGAAAATGATGGCTTGGCTTTTTGTGGCATTAATTTTTATTTTCAATAAATTGCACCATTGGGTAAGTAGCTCTAAGTGACGCTGCAGTTTTCGTGCAGAGTACTCTAGGTTTCTGTGGCTGGTGTAAAGAAGCCACTTTTATTTGCACATGTTAAATATATATATATATATATATATATATATATGCTCCAGCTGAATTTGGTTAAGGAGGCGATTTGTTGGTCGGTTCCTCGTTAGATGGTCTTCATTACAATCAGGGTCTTATATATTAGTAATATGTGTTCCGCTGACATTCTCACTCGCAGCTAGATTTAACCATTGGATGTATATAGCTGATGATTAAATGTTAAACGCCTTTTGATCGTACTCATATGATGATCGAGTTATTATATAGTGTTGCTTGGTTGGATTGTGACGTGGTATTTTGATGTGTGTTTGTTTGAATTGTGTGTAATCAATTGTAGGGATTGACTATTTACGAGTGCGCGACTTCGAATACCGCGTATCGGTCATTCATTTCGTAGATTGCAGTCGAGTGATTTCTATCGTGTTTTTACGACGAAGCCGAAAAACGCATCGAGCTGCACGGGCAGCACCGCCGGGCCGCGTCCGCCGTCGCGTTCGCGATCGTCAGCTTCCGCGCCGCGCCGTTCCGTGCCGTTCGCGTCCGCGACATCGGTAACGAAAATGACGTCTAAGCCTGCTGCGGTTGTTACTGTTACTCGAGTGCGTGGTGACAGTTACAACGTGGAGATAGAAGCAACTCACGCCCCACCAGAGGATCAGCCAAATTACTTTCCTGTGACAACAAAGGGCCAGCACAACACGCCCATGTCATCGTCAGCGGCGTCTATGCCGACCTCTACCGACGCTATGGACTTGGTGGAGATTGCAGACCTGGACTCAACGCCTACTACAGAATGTGTAGTGGACTACACAGTGATGGAACACGAGCAAGAGGCCTCTGTCTCACGTAAGCGTGCTGCAGAGAACACTTCAAATGATAAAGATGACACACAGTCCAAGCGGGCTGCAAAAATTTCTGTGAAAACCAAAACCAGAATGCCGACTCCTCAGCTCAAATCCGACCGAAGAAGAACAACCAGAGATGCAGAACAAGACGCAGACAAGTGGCGTAAGCCGCGTAGACCTGCTCCTGCCGCTCAGCTGAGCTCCAATGCTGCCAATGCTCCCAGCACGAGCAACTCTTTCTCGCATCTCCCCATAGAGGCAGAGCAAGTTATGGGAACAGTGGAAGCAGAACAGACAAAGGCTGTTAGGGAGTTGAAGCCAGCACCCCTGATAGTGTCCTTCAAAGAGGATTATATAGAAACCTCGATATGACACTGAAGAAGCTTTGTAAGCACGAGTACCGCGTCAAACCTGCGGGACGCGAGTTATACAAGCTCTTCCTCAAAACTAATGCCGACTATCAAGCCGTCTTGGGCTATGCGTCACAAAACAGCATACCATTCTACACCTTCCCAACGGAAGCTGATAAAAACCTGAAAGTCGTGTTACGAGGACTCCCATTCAATTTCTGCACGGAGTACATCAAAGAAGAACTGAAAGTGCTAGGTATAGTGGCGAGGACAGTCGTTCGTCTGCGTTCACCAAAAAACGCGACAGGAAGTACCACTGTTCCTGGTAGTCCTCTCGGATACCACCGAGAATAGAGCAATTTACAAAATGACGTCTCTATGCTCAGTGATAATCACCACCGAAAAATTACGTAGCACTCGAGGTCCTCCTCAGTGTTACAATTGTCAGGGGATAGGACACGTATCCCGGCACTGTGTTATGCCGCCCAAATGCGTCAAGTGTGCGGGCGAACACCAAACGCGTGAATGCGCTCTCCAAAAAGGAGAAACCTCTCCTAAATGTGTCAACTGCGGCGGTAATCATGTCGCAAGCTATCGGAAATGCACTGCTTTCAGTAGATTTAATGACAAACAGAAGGCAAACAATGCCTCCTACGTTGCCATTCTTAAGAAGAGGCAACAACAGAAAAAGAAAAAGGAGGAGGAAGAGGCAGCAGCCTCCAACAAGGGCCTGCCCAACTCTGAGCTGAGACCGGGTAAAACCTACGCAGAAGCATCAGTTGGTGCTCATGACAATGGGAGGGACCACCAGAGAGACTCCTCTGCCCAGGCAAAACCTCCGAGCAGGCTGAAGAATCGAAGAACCGCCCACCGGATGAGAACACCCGAAAGGATGACGGCTCCATCCTCTTAAACATGGTGCAGTCACTATTGCAGACGGTGACTGCATTAATTCAAGACCTACCGCGTCAGATGGCGGAGGCCGTTAGGATGGCAATAACTGCCGTACAACAAGGTAACCAAGAACGTCATGGCTAATTCCATTGAAGACTTAACCATTTGCATATGGAACGCTAATGGCCTCTGGCGCCAGATGGGCGAATTTAAGGAATTCCTTAGGGACGAAGGCATTGATGTGTGCCTCGTGAATGAGACTCATCTCAAGCAGGGGATCAAAGCTGCTGCCCCCAACTACTCCTGCTATAGGTGTGACCGGCCAACCGCCGGAGGTGGTACCGCGGTCTTCGTTAGGAGCGCCATTAAGCACTACCAAATAGTATTACCCCGCATGGAGACCATAGAAGCAACCGGTGTCGCTGTCGAGACATGTCGGGGGAGACTTGTATTTGTTGCTGTATACCGACCACCAGGACGCCTACATGAAGGGGACATTTCTGCGCTTCTTAGTCTGCGCGGCAATCTGTTTATTGCAGGTGACCTGAACGCCAAGCATGTCGCCTGGAATTCACGAATCACCAACAATCACGGAAGGAAACTCCTACGAGTGGTCGAGAACCACGATGCGGTAGTTTGGGGACCCACCGAACCTACCATCTATGGACGTGGCCTCCCTGATGTTCTTGACATCGCCATAACCAAGGGCCTAAGACACAACATAGCCGTCACCACCAAAACGGTCTTGTCATCCGATCATGTCCCGGTGCTTTATTATATGGCGGCGGACATATCATCACGCAGGGACAGACTAGCCAGAAACTTACGTGAGATTAACTGGGAAGTCTTTAAGAACCTCCTCACACAGCGTATCGAATCTGCTGCGCCACCCTCTGCTACTGGCCCCTCTGCCGCCGTTGCTGTACTGGCTGACTGGATAAACGAGGCAGCAGATGCGGCTACCCGGCCGCGCCGTAACCAGCCTCAACGAACTCGACAATTGCCTTCCCACATCCGAGAGGCAATAGCAATCAAAAACCAACTAAATAGGGAGTGGCATCTCACTAGGGATCCGGCTACAAAGAGAGCGGTAAATCGAATGCAGCGGGAGATCAAAGCGGAGGTAGAACAGTACAGAATTTCTGACTGGTCTAATTTCATTTCCACCTTGAATATAGAAGACGGGTCTGCATGGCGAGCCACGAAGTCCCGACTACGCCAGAGGATAAAGATCCCACCTCTGGTTGTTGGAAACAACCATGTCTGCGTCCCAGAAGAAAAGGCTGAAGCTCTTGCTGAGACCTTTGGGGCAAACTTTAAACCAGTCGACGTCCCTAGAGACGATGAGCACATAAACTTCGTGGAGCGACGCCTGAGTCGCTTCCTAGTAGCTGTTCCTTCGGAGGAAGACCTCATACAGGAAATCACGGTGCAAGAAGTGACATCGGCCCTCGCGAACCTGAAAATCAAGAAAGCTGCCGGACACGACGGGATTGGTGGAGGGATTCTCCGACAAATGCCTCCTACGGCAATCCTTTACATCACGGAGTCTTTCAATGAAATTCTCCGTACAGGCGAATACCCGCAAACGTGGAAACATGCCCACATTATACCCATTCCCAAAGCGGGCAAGGACAGGAGGTCACCCAAGTCTTACCGACCGATCAGCCTGCTGCCTACACTTTCCAAAGTGTTTGAAAGGATATACCTTAAGAGACTGCGCAGAATCATAAACAACGAGAGGCTGCTGCCGGATGAACAGTTCGGCTTCCGACAAGGGCATTCCACCCCTCAGCAGCTCCTTCGTCTTGCTGAAGAAGCCTTTGCCGTTTTTGAACGTCGCGAGTACTTCGGTGCGGTCCTGATGGATGTCAGCCGAGCCTTCGACTCAGTGTGGCACCAAGGACTCTTATATAAACTTCTCACGCAAGGAGTACCTCTTTCTCATGTTAAACTACTCAAGAGCTACCTGGAGGGACGAACCTTTCGAGTAGTCATGGATGGGGCCACATCCTCAATCAAGAACATCGCTGCAGGCGTCCCACAAGGCTCGGTCTTAGGCCCGGTGCTATACAGCCTCTACACTGCTGATACACCTACTACAGCACGTGTTAAAAAAGCCCTGTATGCCGATGACACGGCCATGTTTGCCAGAAGCATGAACATCAACAATCTGCGACGTCGACTACAACAAGCGTGCGACAATATTCAGGAATGGGCAACGAAATGGCGGTTAGCCTTTAATGCGCCAAAGAGCCAAGCAATTGTATTAACTAGGAAGAAGGTTCCACAAAACCTGACTCCTCTAACTCTCTTCGGCGAAGATATCAACTGGACAAGTACTGCCACCTACCTAGGTGTGAAAATGGACAAGAGAATGACGTGGAAGCCTCACGTCACCAACGTCCGCGCAAAGGCATCTGGGAGAATGAGAATTCTATACCCGATTCTCAACCACTCTTCAGCACTGAGGCCGCAGCTGGGAATCCGCCTCTATGTTGCGCTAGTCAGGCCAATACTGGAGTACGCAGCAGTTGTCTGGGGGAACACTGCTGCCTCCAACTTACAGCAACTGCAAGTTGTACAAAACAGGGCCATAAGACAGGCATATCATCTACCGCGTGAGACGAGGACACATGTGCTGCACCAAATAAGTGGCTTACCCAAGCTTCGCGAGAGGTTTGAACAGCTGGCAAGACAATTTTACGCCAATAATAAAAAATCTACCAATCCGCTGATAACCGCTCTAGGTGCGGATCCAGTATATGATAACACTCTCAGGTGGCCAAAGAAACTGCTGGACCACTAATTATGCACTAAAACATAAGAACAATGACAAAAGCACCGGATACGACAAATCCAGATAGGAATGAACCATTCTGATAATGACAACCAGTAACATAAACTGGAAGGAGATGCGCTATAGCGCAAAAACTTCCCCTCAACCTGGGACTTAAGTTTTCCCAGTAAGGACTGTCACTGCTGCTGCTCACTGCTGTTAAACGCCTTTTGGCTGAAGAGCACGACATGTGTGCTGCCAGCCCGCTTCCCCCATTAAGGGGGTTGAATGAAATGACAATAAATATATATATATATATATTAAACGCCTCGCTTTCAAAATAACTTAATGACTCGCAAAAAAAAGTTACCCGTCACTTAACACAAATGAAGGCAGGAGGGCGAGACACGTAAAAACACAAAAACGAATTGCACAATATTTCGACTTTAGTCTTAGTCATGTGTAGCGAGACATATGGCAGGGGGAAAGATGTGGTCACATCCCAACCCGCCACATGAATGACGCACAGGCGGAAAACGCGTGGTAGTGGTAGAATTGCCAGGAAGGGGGGGGGGGGGGGGGGGGAATAGGCTTGACCAGCGATAAAAGTGAAATAAAACAATATAATCTTTGTGTAGCTTAATTTAAAAAGTTGTAATTGAAAGCGATAAAAGTGAAATCAATATAATCTTTGTGTAGCTTAATTTAAAAAGTTGTAATTGAAAATAAAGGGAGATAGAAGAATTTTTATATATATAATTAAAAAATAAAAAATAAAAAAATAACAGACTGTAAAATGAAATGAGAGATGGCAAGTGACAGGTTTAACGTAGGTTTAGGCCAGGGGTGTGTCTGGTGTCAAGGATTTGTTGATAGGCTAGTTCCCATCTGCGGAGTTCTGAAGGGGTGGTGGTATTAGGAAAAACTCTAATAGCTCTGACTGTGAAACAGGTGTTGAGGTTGTTTGAATTATGGAAGTTCGCATGAATTGCCACGGGATGGTCTGGGTTGGAAGTATAAACAGTTTGCCTGTGGCCATTCATTCTGTAGGAAAGTTGTTGAGTGGTGAGACCAATGTAAGAGGCAGTGCAATTGATGCAGGTGAGTTGGTAAATAAGGTGAGTGGTAGCACATGTGGCATGTCCAATTACAGGGAAAGATTCGCCTGTGACAGGATTAGAGTAAGTAGTGGTGGCAGGGTGCATGCTGCAAGTTTTACAGCGGGGTCTGTAACATGGGAAAGATCCCTGTGGAGGTCTAGGGGAGTCGGCAGGTAAATACTTGTGGACCAAGATGTTGTACAGATTGGGTGGTCTGCTGAAGCAAGTGCGGGGATCAGTGGGTAGAATTTTGGGAAAGAGGAGACGCATTTCAGAGAAGGAACGTAAGAAATCATGCCCACGGCGGAGTATCTGGTTGACAGATTCCAGGCCAGGAAAGAACTGGGTGACAAGTGTTGGTCCACGGTCAGCTTTAGGAGGTGCAGAACGAGGGTTGTGGGTGATGGCACGAGAAATTTGTTTTCCACAAGATCATGGGGGTATCGGCGGAAACAAGGGCTTGGGATAGTTTTTGAGAGTAACTGGAGATTGATTCATGATCAGAACAGATGCGTCTGCCACGGATTGCAAGGCTGTATGGAAGGGAACGTTTAATGTGGAAGGGGTAACAACTGTCAAAGTGTAGGTATTGTTGTAAATTGGTTGGTTTAATGTGTACTGAGGTATGGAGGGTCCCCTGTCGTAGGGTGATATCTACGTCAAGGAAGGTGATACAGGTGTGGGAATATGACCATGTGAAATTGATGGAGTGATTATCATTTAATGAGTTAAGGAAGTCTAGGAGGTGGTCCTCCCCGTGGGTCCAGATCATAAATATATCATCTATGTATCTGAACCACACGAGGGGACTGAGGGGGGAATTCTTCAGAAAAATATTTTCCAGACGGCCCAGGAGAAGGTTAGCATAGGATGGGGCCATGCGGGTACCCATGGCAGTGCCGCGTATCTTGTGGTTAATCTGGGTGTTGAAGGAGAAATAGTTTTTGGAGAGGATAAAGTTGGCAAGGGATATGAGAAAGGATGTTCTGGGAAGACTGTTTGGAGGGCGCATATTCAAGAAGTGCTGAAGGGAACTGAGGCCTTCAAGGTGGGGAATATTGGTGTACAAGGAGGTTACGTCAATTGAAACAAGGAGGGAGTCTGCTGGTGGAGGACTGGGGACTTTTGACAGACGCTCCAAAAAATGTGGTGTGTCTTTGATGTAAGATGGAAGGTTCTGCACAAAAGGTTGGAGTTGTTGATCCACCAAGGCTGTAATTCGTTCAGTGGGGGAACCATAGGCCGCAACTATAGGTCGTCCCGGATTGCCAGCCTTGTGTATCCTGGGGAGAAGGTACATAGTAGGTGTGCGGGGATTTTGAGGGGTGAGAAGGGATAAGGATTGTGAAGAAAGACCTTGAAAGGGGCCTAGGAGATCCAGGAAGGAGCGAATTTCGAGGCAGATGGAAAAGGTGGGATCTGTGGCTTGTGGGCGATATGTGTTGGTATCAGAGAGCTGTTTAAGGGCCTCCGCATCGTAGTCACTGCGGTCCATGACCACGGTGGTCGAGCCCTTGTCTGCTGGAAGGATAATGATATTTTTGTTATTGGACAGTTCTCTCATGGTCCGGATTTCAGTAGAGTTGAGGTTATTGGAGTTGGGAATAGAGTTGAGGAAAGATTTTGAGGATAAGGTCGATGTGAGGAAGTCTTGGAACAGGAGGAGGGGATGATTTTGGGGAAGTGGAGGAGGGTCAAGTTGGGATGGTGGTTTGAACTGCTCTAAGCTGGACACAATCTCACCTCGGCGGCTGTCACTCTCTTTTGTGGTAGCAAAGTGATACCGCCAGCGGAGTGTGCGGCAGAAAGCAAGCAAGTCCCGGACCAGAGCAGCATGGTCGAACTTGGGAATAGGCGAGAAGGAAAGTCCCTTGGATAGGATAGAGAGTTGTGGTTCAGACAAGGACGTGGATGAGAGGTTGACCACTGACCGTTGTGGTGTGCCTACAGGTCGGGCAGTGGCACGAGGGATGGGTGGTAATGGAGGTGGGTGTGGCATATTAAAAATGTGGGCAAGACATGGGACTTTGGCAACCAGGGGAGGAGGTGGTGTGTGCTGCCTATGTGAAGGATGTTGGTAAGGAAGAGACAGGCCTAAAACAAGGTAGCTTTTCAATAGATTTGATAGCTTTAGCAGATGTTTTTGTGCACATTTCTGTTGCAACTGTCTGCACTCTGTGAGAATTTGTTTAAGATGTTGAGTTGGTGAGGGATGCATTAGACAAAGAATCTTGTGGAAAGACGAAAGTTGAATCGAATGTTGCTGGGATTTTAGTAGATATTGCTGGAGAACAATATGGGTGAGAGTAAGCGATTATGTGAAACGAAAAGCATGGAGAGTTTGGTGGAGTTGTGGGTGGCAACCGGAGACTGGTAGTTTTATTGTCAGGCCATTGGGGGGTACGTTGAAAGAGAGGCATGATTGAAGGAAAAGTATATGGGAGTGGAGTCTAGTGAGGTGGATGGCATGAAAACGAAATTGTTTCAAGTAATGGTAAATTGGAGACATGATTTTAGAGAAGTTTATGGAAAGAACAACAGCACACGACCAGTTAGGAAGATAATGGTCAGTAGGTCAGAGAGCCACAATGAAGAGGGTGATAAATAAATAAATAAATAAATAAATGTAAAAAAGGGGGGGGGGAATATTTGGAAATTTCAATTTAAGCGGCCACAGGCACAACAGAAAAAAAATAATTTTATTATTTAAGCGGTGCCAAACATCGGCGGAAAAAAAAATAAAAAAATCCATAATAATAATTATTATAAAAAAAATTATAAAACAAGTAAAGAATAAGAAATGTAGTGCTTGGTCACTACACCGACAATAAACTGAGCAGGCAGAAAGTGAAAACGGTGGAAAATGTGTGTTTACTGCAATGCCGATAAAAAAAGAAAAAAGAAGTGAGGTTAGTTAGAACGGCGCCGGCAGTATTGATACTAATTCCTGGAAAAGCACAGGGTAAGGGTAAGAAAATTTATATCTGTGTATTGTTTAGTAGCCCAGCCGGCAACAATACCCGGGAAATGAAACGGACTGAGAATTGAAACACACACGGTAACCGTAAGAGCGGGAAGAAAATAAATATTACGAAAAAAAAGCGAATTTTTTTTTTTTTACACTTGACCAAAAGCAGTTAATGTGATACAAAAAGTCACTGATACAACGGAAATACGCATACGTTTAAAAGGCATGTAAATGTTGTGGAAAAATGTACATTAAAATGAAGTTCTGAGGAAGGAATACGTAAATACTAGTACACAAAGAGCAAAAGATGGAAATAAAAAGACGGAGAACACCGAGATAGGAACAAAAAAGGACAAAACAAGAAGGAAGCCATAAGGCAACAATTGGATAAAGGAAACAAAGAAACTACCGCGAGGCACTGAAAATAAGATAGGATAGGGAAAATAAACAGTTACCCGTCACTTACCACAGATGAAGGCAGGAGGGCGAGACACGTAAAAACACAAAAACGAATTGCACAATATTTCGACTTTAGTCTTAGTCATGTGGAGCGAGACATATGGCAGGGGGAAAGATGTGGTCACATCCCAACCCGCCACATGAATGACGCACAGGCGGAAAACGCGTGGTGGTGGTAGTGGTAGAATTGCCGGGAGGGGGGGGATAGGCTTGACCAGCGATAAAAGTGAAATCAATATAATCTTTGTGTAGCTTAATTTAAAAAGTTGTAATTGAAAGCGATAAAAGTGAAATCAATATAATCTTTGTGTAGCTTAATTTAAAAAGTTGTAATTGAAAATAAAGGGAGATAGAAGAATTTATATATATATATAAAATGTAAAAAAAAATAACAGACTGTAAAATGAAATGAGAGATGGCAAGTGACAGGTTTAACGTAGGTTTAGGCCAGGGGTGTGTCTGGTGTCAAGGATATGTTGATAGGCTAGTTCCCATCTGCGGAGTTCTGAAGGGGTGGTGGTATTTGGAAAAACTCTAATAGCTCTAACTGTGAAACAGGTGTTGAGGTTGTTTGAATTATGGAAGTTCGCATGAATTGCCACGGGATGGTCTGGGTTGGAAGTATAAACTGTTTGCCTGTGGCCATTCATTCTGTAGGAAAGTTGTTGAGTGGTGAGACCAATGTAAGAGGCAGTGCAATGGATGCAGGTGAGTTGGTAAATAAGGTGAGTGGTAGCACATGTGGCATGTCCAATTACAGGGAAAGATTCGCCTGTGACAGGATTAGAGTAAGTAGTGGTGGCAGGGTGCATGCTGCAAGTCTTACAGCGGGGTCTGTAACATGGGAAAGATCCCTGTGGAGGTCTAGGGGAGTCGGCAGGTAAATACCTGTGGACCAAGATGTTGTACAGATTGGGCGGTCTGCTGAAGCAAGTGCGGGGAGCAGTGGGTAGAATTTTAGGAAGGAGGAGACGCATTTCAGGGAAGGAACGTAAGAAATCATGCCCACGGCGGAGTATCTGGTTGACAGATTCCAGGCCAGGAAAGAACTGGGTGACAAGTGTTGGTCCACGGTCAGCTTTAGGAGGTGCAGAACGAGGGTGATGGCACGAGAAATTTGTTTTTCCACAAGATCATGGGGGTATCGGCGGGAAACAAGGGCTTGGGATAGTTTTTGAGAGTAACTGGAGATTGATTCATGATCAGAACAGATGCGTCTGCCACAGATTGCAAGGCTTTAAGGAAGGGAACGTTTAATGTGGAAGGGGTGACAACTGTCAAAGTGTAGGTATTGTTGTAAATTGGTCGGTTTAACGTGTACTGAGGTATGGAGGGTCCCCTGTCGTCGGGTGATATCTACGTCAAGGAAGGTGATACAGGTGTGGGAATATGACCATGTGAAATTGATGGAGTGATTATCATTTAATGAGTTGAGGAAGTCTAGGAGGTGGTCCTCCCCGTGGGTTCGAGGTGAAAGGTGTCGCTAATTAGTGTATCGCTGCTATCTTCAGTGTCTGTCGCTGTGCTTTATTGATAGTTATCTTATGTTATGCAGTACAGATTCATATTTATGCTATATTATAAGTTGTGTCTATAAATGAAATTTATGGTCATGAGAAACAATGGAGCTACTGAAACAGCATTATAGAAACTTACACACGCTATCCGTCTCTCTGTTATCGTTCGATTAATTTTAAAAATTTCGTCATAAAATATGTTATCTATTCCGCAAAAAGTATCCTGTGCTCTTTCTAAAGATACATAGTATTTCCTTGTCAAATTTTACAAGACCGATATAGCCGTTTAGACGTTAAAACATAATAAACAGACAGAGTTACTTTCGCATTTCTAATATGAGTGTTTATGGTAGTTGTACCTCGATCAGAGTCGCAAAAGGATCACATCACAACTTGTCTTAATTCTGATGTAATGCTGCTTGCCACCCAATAAAATGTGTCTGGCAAAGTAAATTAATGGTAACATCAACAGCAAGTCCCTCCTGTATCCGTTACACAAGACTAAAGTTGAGAAATTAATTACATCGTGAAATAGTACCAAGTAACTTTCGGAACGCGCCAAGTGTGGGGGCACAATTTATACACGAGGCACTTTGTGGAAAACACTAGGAGTGTGGAGGCCAATGGCCCTCGGCGAAGGCGCCGCTGATGGATGGGCGGCTGGTCTGCAGACAGACAGGGGCAGCAGATAAGAAGGCGCCCCCCAGGGGATTATCCTGGGTCCGCCGCTACTGTGCGTCCGGGCTTATCTCCACCCAGGGGGGTGGCTGGTACCACCTGGACAGATAACGGCAGTCTCGGCGAAATGAGAGACTCCGAATAAATAGTCCACATCTCTCTCGACTGCATCAAGCAGCTAAAAATAGGTACCTCTACCACATGTCTAACAAATTGGTCATAGAGTGGAATATAAATCAAACATGTCAGAAAAGTCAACGAGCGCAATTATCTTGATCAAATTGTAAATATGACAGGAGACGTAAGACCAGAAATTTTCAGTAACATCAAGATGGGATGGCAAGGTTTTTGGAAGAATTCCATTATCCTCAAATTTAATATGCGCGCAAATCCAAAGAAAATTTTTACGATCAGTGCATTCTCCCTGCACTGACTTACGGCTGTGAGACCTGAACACTAAACGAATTTGGAAAGACCAAGAATAGAATAGAAAAGACAAGAAGAGAGCAAACGACATTTGATCAGTCAGACATCTTGGAGAAGCCAGCAGTGTACCGGCCACGTTGCTCGGTTTAAAGAGAAGAGTTGTACAAAAGCCGTGTTGAAGTGGAGACAAAAGAGATTATCAGTAACCGAGTGGAAGACCACCAGACCGATGGGGCAAGGACATTCGCAGGGTTGTCGGAGTTAACTGGCAGAGGATCGTCCGAGATCTTTCGACCTGGAGAAGACTGCTCAAGTTCTACCTGAATTCATAACTGTAAGAAGCCACACCATTTAATGACTGAACAGGCCGATGATACCATACGAGGTAAGTGCTGGTTCCAATTTGTAACCACGGCGCTTCTTTAAGTGGTCCTATATCTTCAGATCTAGTTGATGACACCATCACAGCCTCCCACTTCCTACCTTTCCTGAGAGTGGCTTGGTGAATGTCTATACTTCTAATTAGACTAAAACATCTCTGCTTGTCCATGCAAATTCCACTGTCGGATTTTTACGGGGCTTAAATAAAGTACAGACCATGCTTCTGGTGGGAAAATAGGCAATGTTTCACTTTTAAATCTGAAACTGTGTGACCTCTCTGGCAGATAATCACAGACCATCCTGTGTGGCAAGTCTGCTGCGAACGGTCAGCAATCTCCAGCACTTCTCTGTACAACTGACCGTTCTCTTGAGATATTTCAAGCACTTCTCTGTTCCCTTGAGATAAGGATCTGAAACAGCACAACAGTATTCTGCGCTAGGATTAACGAGAGATTAACAAGTAATTTGCTTTCCATAAGAAATTAACACTTTTCAAAATTTAACATCTCAATGGGAGTTTAGAGTCCTTTCTTGCTTAAAACAGAGGTTATGCCTTTCAGCGTTTCTTCTTACATCTTCACCTTGTTGCACGAAGACCGTCTAAGAACCATGAAATTGGACTGTTGCGTTTGTGGAGAGTTTTGATGTTTGCCCAATAGTTAAGACATCGAATGGCTGTGTTAGTCCTTTGTCCAAATGGCGCCTGTCTTCTTTGGTGTTTTGTTCTTGTACCTTACTTAACCATCCTCCGGAGAGATGTTCGATCTTCTAAGTCTCTTTCTATCCTCCTCAGTTCCTGCAGATCCTTGCTCGTTTCTATCAGCCACGGCGATTTGGTGTTTCTTTTCCACTAGTAAATACTAAG
The DNA here is from genome assembly GCA_031002005.1 of Vandiemenella viatica. Classification (NCBI taxonomy): domain Eukaryota; kingdom Metazoa; phylum Arthropoda; class Insecta; order Orthoptera; family Morabidae; genus Vandiemenella; species Vandiemenella viatica. The sequence goes on from JARYHS010014661.1 coordinate 20,730, forward strand.
CTGGCGGATATTTTTTTATGTCTTTATGCTTCGTCGACGTTGAGGTCATTAGAGGCAGGAAAATAAGGAGGGGCAAGGAACTGGAAGGAATTCGGCCATGACCCATGGAGGAACTATTCGCCTTCTACCTCAGCGTGGGGTGTAGCTGTTCAGAATTCGTCTAGGTGTTCACCTGAGCGGTACTCAAAATTATAAGTTTCAGGTTATTTTATTAGTTGCACTACAACATTATAACACCCAGTTCATTTCCTCAACAGGGGAAGTTTAAAAATACGGAAAAACAAGTTATTTATTTTTTCGGAGGCATTATTCGCCGATTTACGACGTCATCATAAAAACTGTAGCGAATAAAAGAGAAGGAAATCGTGAATGGCATTTTGAAGGAACCATCCCAGCATTCGTTTGGAGTGATTTTGGGAAACCATGGAAAACCGGAATCTCGATAGCCGGCCCAGTGTTCGAACCTGCGACCTCCCGAATGCGAGGCCGAAGCGTTACCACTCACCCACCACGTTCGGTCTGGTTAGACAATCTGACAGGATGCATCCTGGAGACGTGTTCATAAAATACAAGGTTGTTGCTATAGTTCGTTCAGTTAAAAGAGGCGGCTCAAGGTCAGTCTGCTCTATCTTCAACCCGCCACCCTTAGCACTACATGCGAAATGGAAATTTTCCACACGCTTGCATGGACACAGCGGTCAGTTTGGAGAGACAGGAAGGGAGGATGTAGTGAGACGAGGAGCGCAGCCAGGGGAACATGACCGTGAGCTGCCAGTTCAGTAGTAATTATTCTCACACTCAGCGTTGATTGTAGGGATTACTTAGTTTGTGCACTGTAACCTCACAGTTTTATAGTTTTCCGAAATCTCTTGAGATCAACGCCGGAATCGTTAGTTCAAAATGCCAAGGCTGAATTACTTCCAGTTTCTTCTCTTCACCCTCTTCCAGACTGTAATGATTTTCACGTCGACACGCAGGGTAATGGACCATCCATAACTTACGTCACACTTTAACATGGGGGGAGGTCGCACAACGTGTGACATGGAGTGATAAGCGGCAAGAAGAAGTCACAGATAACATAAAATGTGATGCTTTTAGCAGGAGTCATTTTTGTAATAAAATTCAACTTACTTTACGAGTTTAGCACTGCGTTGCTCCCGCCAACGTTTCGGCAAGCAACCTGTGGTCTTCCTCACGGATATTTCGAGCTGATGAATCCTCTTATAAAGCCTGGTTACACCTCCTCGTCGTTTGCGTCCACACTATGCGAATTATTTTGGCTTTCCGCCAGCGAAACTGTTGCATTTCTGACAGCGAATGTCATTTGTTTCACTGATGTTGTATATGTTTGGACTGCGTTTGTCCGCGTTAGCACATTTTACAAAGGGGTCATAAGTTTCGTGATGTAACTTTAGAAGTGCTGTTATAATCAAATTCTACATTAAAATTGCACAATGTGTGATATCACAACTAGGGGTGGTGGTGATTCCACAAAGTGAGACACAGCTTGAAATTGGGGGGGGGGGGAGGGAGAGGGTAGTGGGGTGTGACGTAATCTATGGATTGCTCCAAAGTACCCCTCCCCACAAAAATCATCATAGGCCAGTAGCAAATTGCCGTGCAGAAGAACAAGGGACTGCCATAATGTAATGATAATATTTTAACACCTGATTTACTGGCACATATTACCTAGTAAGAATTACTTCTTCGGCTTTCTAAAGAGCGCGGTCACATTGAGTTAAATACGGGGTGAATCAAGAAGGACTATGCAGATTTGTAATGATATAGAAATTTGTTGAGAAAACTTACTTAATAGGTAGATGTGTCTGTTTGTAGCAAACAACCTCAAGTTTATAATATCTCGTTGGCCGGGGTATTATTTTAATTTGGAAGACACCTTGTATGGTGCCAGCTTGCAAAAGTAGCAAAGTTAATTTATTTTAATTCAATAATATTTATAATGGGCTCTTCACATGACAATTCTCAGGGGATCACACAAAAGAAATGGGTTCACATTAAAAGAAAATGAATTTATTCATTAAGACAAAATTGTTGTCATTTCAAGATCACAAATGTATGGCAAACATATGATAGGCACCCAGGCTAATAGCTCTTTAATTCTGGCATGAGTCTCTCAGGGCAGTTTCCAGGGTTTTGAGATGTTGCAGAATGTCTCTATATCAGCAGGCGGTACACATTACCCGGCAGGGACACTGGTCGGCGGCGGCGGCGTCGGCGGCGTCGGCGGCGGCGGCGTCGTCGGGCCAGGGTTTGACCAGCGCGAGCGGCTGATACACACAGCTCCCTCCGTTTATCATTTGAAGCAGCAGCCACTGCCCACAACCTTGCTCTCGGGCGTCCAGCAACGTTCTCCCCTCTCCCCACGACATAGAACATAGCAAAAGAAACACCTCGGAGGAGTAGATGCCATCCCCTCCATCCTCTGGCTGTCCCACACACTGCACCACATACGGCAAGCCCTCCAGAAAAAAACAAAAATATCGCGAGAAGAGAGGGCGGTCTGTGTCCCGCGCCCCTGCGCCAAACCAAACATGTCTCTGGGAACAGGCGTCTGCCTTCTATCATCGACTGGCCCTCAGATACACACAGTGTTGGGCAGCACACCTCCGCGCCAGCGAGCCGACGTGCTCTGTAGGACATTACAACTTCAACTGCCACCTCCACAAAAATTTGAAATTTCCTATTTAAAGTTCAAATTTTTCATTCGGTCCATGTGACATGTCCTCTCACTTTGTCCCGAAACATTTCATCCTCACGCCCTTTAGCCAGAACTGTCTCTTCAACCTATCGTTTGCCCGAGTCATACAATACCTTGATAAAACCACCCATTTCGACACTTCCCTCTGCTGAAAAGTCATGCGGATTGTCTCCTTGGTCAACAACCACTGCAGTGACTGCTCGATCTTACACTGCGCTCCGCTACGAGCATGAAACTCTCTCTGTGACATTCATTACAATGGGCATGGCGTAAATGATACCAGTGGGTCCAGCCTATCTTATGGCTACAGATACAACTTAAACAGTACACAACATCTAAACAATAACACACAGTGTTCAGAAAAATACTTAATCCTAAGAAACTATGGTCTCAGAAAATACATCGTTGTGCCGTTGTCCAGCCTTTCTGATGGTTACAGATATTACATTAACAATACAATACATATAAAATACCAGCACACAGTGGCTAAAAAAAAAATTAATTTTACCAGATTGTGGCCTCACAAATCATCCTTCCTGTACTCTCTGTTAACAAAATTACAAATGAGAGTGCAAAAATGCAGAAGAATTAATATTTAAAAAAATCACAAAGCCATCACATAAAGGCTTTATCGTCCACAATGCCCATAACCAAACAGAGAAAACCATTGTGTCCGAAAACAAGTGAGCAATGAATCAGGGCCACGCAGTAATGATTAAGAACCCTAAACCAAACCACTATTTTCCTTATAGTCTACTTATAACGCTAAGTACAGATTTAAATATCCATAAAACTTTAAAATCTTCAAACTTTATCTGACAATAACTAAGCTTACACGAGGTGACGGCATATTCTCTTCATGCGCATACACTCCTTGCAGCTAACAGAATTTACAGTCGCAACGCTTCTCTGTAGAGCAGAACCGACTTCATAACAAACAGCCACCTTCACGCAGATGGTAAGGTGCCTGCCCCCAAACAGATGGAGCCCAGGTCCCTGCACCCCGGTGAAGTCAAGGACACCCTCTGCCTCAGCTGACACTCCCGGTTTCAAAACAACCCACACTCTTATGCCTCGGCTCCTAATTCGAAAGACATGGTTCACCGACCTATTCCTCATATCGACCACATGACCAAAGTCATAACAGACACCTTAGAGAAAAAGTAAACTACTAGTATTCTACCAAATCTACAGCCTCATTAACCTAGCATAAAAAACACACATTTATACCCTGCAGAAAATGCCTTCACAATGAATAATACATACATAATCATAAGAAGTTCGTCGCCCTATCAAATACCTTGCGCCATATCTAACACCGAGAGGAAAAACTATCCTTGGAGAAATCGCACGGGAAAACTTTAACAATGTATTACTCGCAGCTATCCTCATCTAAATTAACATCGCGCGTCGTGTCTGGCGCCGAAAGAAATACCTCCACTTAAAAATCAAACTTCATTCCCTACCTTGCAAAATCACAATTTTCTCTAAAAAATCTGAAATGCTGAAAAAGTAACTCCGCTTGGACACAAGTAAGAATACCTTCACTAATGTGCAGTATTCAACGACAATCTCTATCTGCGATTTGCATTTCCTTATACTCTCACCTGTCATGAATTATCTCCTCCGAACGGCACAATTACTTTGCTAACAGACGACTCTCAAAACAAAGGAGTGATGTCAGGGAACGAGATACCCGCTTGAGAAACACGATGCTGGTTTGACTTGGTGGAACCACATTATTTCCGCTTCCCGCTATCATGAAAAAAATCCAGAGTGTACAAAACATCGTTATACCAGACTCGGCACACTTCCACCACCTCAAGCACAAATTAACGGAGCCCCAGGGAATAATTACCTTGTCCCTCATATGAAACTTCCACGACCTGCTATCACCATATTAATTAAACGACAACCGGACTGCTTATGTTTATGCGTCCTTGGCCTTCTATCCGTTGCCAAATAGAACGTCTGAAACCTTCCAATCCATGCACGTCCGTTGTCTCTTCACCTTAAAACCTTGTCCTTCGCACGAGGAAAATGCAAATAAAACTTGGAACTCACCCACTGACTCCGTTACTCCAGTCTAAGTGCTCTCCATACATCAGTGCCGCTCTGGCTACAACTGACTCTCAAAAATACCTTCCTTTATTTATTTTTTTAACTCGACCAACGTCAAAACTTCCACCAACAACTTTCAAATCTCGGGAAAATCGATCCACCACGTACTCAGCAACTTTCTCGCAAGACTACCCAATGAAAAATGGCGTACCATCTCATAATCACTCCCACAACCGCTAAAAACAATTTTCTTTTCGCCTGACAATCATCGCATCGTAGCATTCTCCGCACGCAGTGACTGTTCTTCAATTCCATCCCATGTACCAAATCAATTCAACTGTTTTTATGGCTCAGGTAATCTTCAACTACAACCAAAATTCCCTCCCCTCGCAACTCTCAGATGCTACCAGAATTTACTTTCCGTCCATTAGGGAGAACAGAATTTTTTTTTTTTTTTTTCCCCCTTCCCAAACGCACTTCTGCGAACTATCCACTATATGACACTAACATTGTACTTATTTATTACCATAATTATTCTCTACTTCATATCCTTGGGTATGTCTGCGGTCCAAACCAAGTCTCTCTTTTTTTTTCGGGTAGGGGCTAAGCCTAGTTAGCTCCCGTTTTGAGCCTTCCGTGTACCACGCACATCCAAAACTCATACTTATCGCTGGCGTTTGTTTTCGGAAATTCTCAGCAAATTCTTTCATCTCAGCAAAGTACACTGATTGACTGTGCAGGAATTTAGCACTAATTTCGCCTCTCAGTTCTCCGCAACAATCTCTATCTTCGAAACCTCCCACATACCGCTCATAATCACACCCCAGCTGCGTTTCGCTCACACAGTCACAAAAAAGCGTCCTGCTCAGAGGGTAGCATGCGTTCAGAAACATCGCTCGCCGCCTGGCACTCTCTTGAGGCCTTCGACCTGGAACAGATGTTCGGCATTTGTTCCCGCCTGTCCAAATATGCACAAATATCGCAGATCTCGTCTTTCGTGTCCGACAGTTGGCATTTTCGATGGTTTGGTCTGTCTGTCCGTTCTTACCGATTTCGAACACGCCGACATAAGGATGTCCCGCTGTTTATTTGTCTGTTTCATCGAAAAGCTCTCATGCGTTTCACCGAGACCGTAGCGCCCTGCTTTCAGCTTTGCAACCCGAATCTGAATCACCTCTTCTCCAAGTTGGGTCAAATCCGCACTGTGGCTCCTCTCAATTTCCACGACACTCGTTTCCAGCAAGTTACTCCGTCCTTCTGTCTCTTGACCTATTTCCGACGCGCGTCTTTGTACATCCAACACCTGCTCCTTAGGGTTATCAACAGCACTGCTTAACGTTCATTTGCAGCGATTGCACCGACTTATTAATTTCGCAAACCCCTTTTTCCATCGTGGCCATCAATTCCTTCCTGAACGCCGACAACTGCTCATTAGTTTTCTTTTGTTCCTCGCTCATGAATGTTAATCGTTCATTAATGGGACTCAGCAGTTGCTGTACTATTACCAACATATCATGGGGCGTCATTATTGCGCTAGCGAGATTTTCCGGCAGCGACACAAACTGATCGCTCGTTTCTGCGGTTGGAGGAAAACTAGTAGTTCTTTCTTTACTGACTGTTTGCTGAATAGTTTGCTCAGCACTTCGAAACCACGGCGTCGTTAATTAAATGACCGTAATTTCCCTCATCGCGAATTCCTGCTCGTTTGGCTCTGACGGACTGTGACTTTGTGCCATCCCGGTAGATTTTCCGGACCTCAGTTTCATCCACTCAATAGCACCCAAATTTTAGAAACTTCGTAAAACAAATATTTAACCACACTTCTCCTCCCACAATTCAATATTTATACCGGTACATCCACGGGAAGCATCTACAAATTCCTCAAACCACAATTATTGATGGAATGAACGCTCAAAACGCACAAAACTCTATTATGCAGAGCATAGATGCTCGGGGCATTCTAAAAACACAACAAGCAAGAAAAATTTATAAAAACCATACTCATCACAGAAGACAGGCAAAAACAAGCATAACTTTCCGACGCTGAGATGCTGTTAAAATCTTACGTCCCTAGTCTCCAAACATTTTCCAACAACAGAATAACCATCAAAACCAACAAACAATTACAAACCAAAAGGACAAGCTCAGACATAACCAAAGACATTACTTACATCTTCCTCCACCATTGACCAAAATTTATGCAACGTCGTATTTTTTCATATACAATCAACAACCCATGAACGATAAACAAACAGCTGGTTCAATATCACACACGTGAACAGATAATCAACTTGCTCGGGATGCCCACAGGAGTCCTCTGCTGTTACAAATAACAATATTACACATAATCGAATCTTATCATTATACATTGTATATGCTGGACCTCTGCTATCACTGCCACAAACCGCAAAAATGCTGAAAAACACATAGAGAGTTTCTACTCGCTAAAACGAAACGTTTGCAACATCTCAAACAGTCAGGCCACAGGTTGGCGCGCCATGTTATAATATCTCGTTGGTCCGGGGTATTAGTTTTACTTTGAAAAACACCATTGTATGGTGCCAGCTCGCAAAAGTAGCAAAGTATATTTACTTTAATTAAATAATATTTATAATGGGCTCTTCACATGGACAATTCTCAGGGGATCACACAAAAGAAATGGGTTCACATTAAAGAAAATGAATTTATTCATTAAGACAAAATTGATTGTCATTTCAGATCACAAATGTATGGCAAACATATGATAGGTCACCCAGGCTAATAGCTCTTTAATTCTGGCATGAGTCTCTCAGGGCAGTTTCCAGGGTTTTGAGATGTTGGCAGAATGTCTCTATATCAGCAGGCGGTACACATTACCGGCAGGGGACAATGGTCGGGCGGCGGCGGCGGCGTCGGCGGGCCAGGGTTTGACCAGCGCGAACCGGCTGATACACACAGCTACCTCCGTTATCACTTGTAGCAGCAGCCACTGCCCACAACCTTGCTCTCGGGCGTCCAGCAACGTTCCTCCCATCTCCCGACGACATAGAACATAGCAAAAAGAAAAAAACCTCGGAGGAGTAGATGCCATCCCCTCCATCCTCTGGCTGTCCCACACACTGTACCACATACGGCAAGCCCTCCAGAAAAAAACAAAAATATCAGCGAGAAGAGAGGGCGGTCTGTGTCCCGCGCCCCTGCGCCAAACCAAAGACATGTCTCTGGGGACAGGCGTCCTGCCTTCTATCATCGACTGGCCCTCAGATACACACAGTGTCGGGCGCACCCCCGCGCCAGTGAGCCGACGTGCTGTGTAGGACATTACATGACTTATGCTGAGAAAAAAGATCAGTAACCGAAGTTTGGAATTAATCAGTTGGCAAGAATTGACGTTACTATATCTTCTGTTATGGATTGTAATTCCAAGTGTGACTTTGATATCGTCATCTCCAGCAGATTTTTTTTTTTTTTTGGGCGGGGGGGGGGGATATCACTTTGCTTAACACCTCTTTCGAATCGGAATTCTTTAATTGGTTCACTGACGTTTAAAAAGACTGAGGAGGTGCCATAGATTATAGAGCACTTTGATATGGGTTGTATCTACGCCATGCTCAGCTGAGACTTGTAAGACCACGTTACGACTTACTTAATCGAATGCTTTACTCTCTGACTTGTTTGTATTTACACAATACAAATGCATTTTGGAAACAAATCTTGGACGTTATGAAGATCAGAAACACACTTTTAAACGCTTTTAAGTATAACAATAGAGACCGATGTTAAACGTTACGTTAACATACAAAATTATAGGTGAATTAAGGATTTCCTCAAAGAGTCTGAAATATAGAAAATGTTTAATTTTGGATACAATTTTGAGACTAAAATCACCAGTGCCGTGTCAGCAGCGTAAAAATGAAATAGGAAGAAAACATTAAAGACTGTAAGGCAGGTTGAAAAAGGATATAGATTCCGATTGGGTTATTAGAAATAAATAGATTGACAGAGGATTGAAAAGAGCCGTGGATAAAACCAGGTTATGATGAAGATTAATTCAAACATCTGTTGCAGGTTATAAGTTGGAATGTATATTTTTATCTTAAAAATATTGCTTTTTAGGAATCATTCATTTTAAGTACTAAATAGTATATACAACAGTCAAAATAAATTCATTCCTTAATCTAAATAGAAAGGTACAGTTAGGATTATTGAAGTAATGATAAAATAATAGAAGTTTGAATTTCAAAAAGATTTTAAGATATCTGTCGCAGCCATTTTACACTTCACGGGGCAAATGGAAATTACTTCTTTTACTGAGGAGTAAACAACTCGACGTCAAAGAATTTCAGACGACATGGGTAAATTAAATGCCTAGACGGCCATCAGAACAGACTCGTAGCTGTTTAATGTCGTTTTTGAATTCGATATAACACTTTATGCCGCTAGCCGCGATCCAGTAGCAAAAAAAAAAAAAAATCCATTCGCAAAAGTAAATTGCCCTCGGGCAGTAAAAGGCCAATACAGTTGATCCTGTAATTTCGAGGAACAGAAGCTGTTTCGGAGGAAATTTAATTTGCGTAACTGTTCATTTATGGCGCACAAAAGGCTTCAGAGTGGAACGGGGACCGTGAAAGATAGTGGCAGACGCTACTGCATCCTCATCACCATAATCCTTTTGACGTCTCTGCAACTAATGTCTGCGTACATTTCTTACTTGCCCCTCTGTTATATATATGTTTGTGTTTTCCTTTAAAAAAATATTTTTTAGTAAATTAGAAATAATTTATGGGTTATATCCAAGCACCTCTCCCCCCCTCCACGTGGTGGAAGATGGGCAACGGCGTGAAGAACTGAAAAACCAAAACCATTTGAAACCAACTAAGATCGTACAGATAAATGATGACATTAAGATCAGTTGCTTAGCTTTCGGAAACGAATTACTGATACTTGTAGACATTGAAAACACTACGATCAAGTAGATAGAAGTCCCCAAGGAATATGGTGAAAACATTGGCTTACAAATTTCATTCGATAAAACTAATTTCATCTGCACTCGATTCAACAATCAGAAATTAAACGGGTTCCATACTTCCGATTACTAGGTGAGATTCTGGAGAAAAGGAGAAAGGGTTAGAAAAGGAAACACAGAGAGCTCGACTACAGAAATTCGAGAGACCATACGACCGAGCGTGATGGGTGAGCGGATAACGCTCTGGCTTCGCATTCGGGACAATGCTGGTTCGAATTCCCGTCCGGGCATTCAGATTTGGGTTTTCCATGGTTTCACCAAATCACTCCAGGCGAATGCCGGGATACTTCCTTCAAAAAGCCAATAGCCAAATTCCTTCCCGTTCCTTCTCCCATCTCGCCTCTAAAGACCTCGACGTCGACGAGGCGTAAAGTCATAATTAAAAATAAGAAATAGACCATACGGGAGAACACGCTACATCTGTAACAAAATATTCATGCCAAATATCAAGCCCAACAAACAGCGATGAAATCTGAAGCTCTTTACACAAGTGAAACTATGATGCTCAACAGAAAAGGTGACCTAGAAATCATTCTGAAAGGAAGATCGAAAGATCGTGAAGAAAACAGAAGAGGGGCACAGACACAAAGAGACGAGGAATCAAGTGGACTGAAGAAAGAAAGATAACTAATGGAGAGAAAATGAGAGATATAAGGAAGATCCGAAAGACTAATCATAAAAGCAAAGCGTGATTCAACTATGTCGATAAGCACATAGTAATATCAGCCTGTTATTGTTAATCTTCTTAAAGTTCTGAGGATCGGCATTTGTATAATGACAATCCCCTGAACTTAATCTTTGGGACTGCTATATACAATATCGGCACCTGGAATAAAATCTTATCGAAAACTATGTTTTTCTTGCAGATGAAAGAATTCTATGTTGTTAGTATACTTCATGATCTTATCCCAGACATCCAACCATTCATTTACAAGAAAAATATGCTCATAAGACTATTGCTTCGAAAATCGCTTAATATTAGAAGGCGTTAACCAGAAGTTGGTGGCTTACGTCAAATCAACTTCGTGGTAACTACGGCTATTATTCAAATATACATTATTCCCATTTTCGAGAACCAGTTTTAGCTCGTGTGTTAGATAAAAGTGTCATTTCCGAACAGCCTGACCATAGGAATTTAATACATGTATTTCATTGGCAAAGTAAAACAAACTCATAAATTAAATAGTTACGCTAGTGTTTATTTTTACAATAAGGTGACACTATCAGATAATCAAAAGAGTAATTATAATTTCCAAATTAACCTTAATTTTAAGGAGAAATAATTAAGCGTAATTCATTAATATCAGGGGAAAGGCATAAAAATACAAGCAAAATGGTAAACTAAGTCTAAAGATTCTTATCAATCTCTAAATGTATTTAGACAAATGAAGATGCCTGAAATTTTGATCAACGATACGCTACAGTCATTCAAACTCAAACAAAAAATATTCTAGCTTACATTTGCTAGTAATAATAAGTTATATTTCATCACTACAATTTGTCATAAAATTTATAACTCTTGTTTCCTTTTGACCGTAACACCTTGTAACGATTCGCTAAGCTCCCCGTTACATATCACTTTTTATTGTGTATAAAGTAAAGGAATAGAATATTTTTCCATTTCTTGGGATGTCTGTATGTTCGAAAGATGCACATTGAAAGGGTGAGAGGCAAGGATTTTAGGCTTCAGTGAAGGGCAGACGGACTGGCGCCTTGTTGGCAGAATGGTAAGAGGATTAGGGATTTCTGTCGGGCAACCGGTAAACAGAATTCCTTCCTCCCGAAGGAGACATCGGCTCCCGAGGTTTGCCGAAACTTAACGTGGCCAAGAGAAGCACAGATTCACATGACGTCAGATGGTCAGCCAATCACAGGGACCATAGTACTAAGATTCGGGGAATTTTATGTTCTATGTCGTCTTCGAGCCACAAGAGGCGGAGTCAGAATTTACCTCCGTGGCGGCAGAAAAGACGAGCTTCACTTCCGTCCTGACTTCCTTCGAGTCAGGAGCCCAGACGAGTCACTGGCGACTTGGTGTCCATGTGTGCTGGGCTGACTTGTGTCCTGGAGACCATCTGAGGCACTTCTAACTTGCGACTTGCCGCATACTGCTGGCGTGGCCAGTTACGACAATCGTCCAGGTGGACATCTCCGCTCAGCGCTACCTGCCGTGGAACGGTAATGTGTTTCTACGAAGCCATTCAGCCTGCAACTCACTGTGAAACTGTACCCTTAAGCGCGTCTGAGATAAAGATCCTTGCTCTGATCTGATAAAACCACTGAGCTAGACTGTGTAACTGTCGAATGCAGGTTAATCATTCGTGGCGTCCCAACCTTTTAAAATTCATTACTGTTTGCTATCATCATAACTGGTAACATACTTTGTATTAGAATAATTATGAGATTTTTAAAGTACAACTATACTTGTTTGCTTGCATTTAAAGGGCTCATTGTACGTCTGAGCGTTGCTTAGAAAATTGCAAAACCTCTTGTTTATTAACGTAATGGTAAATACGCTCAGATTTGTAGATGACATTGTAAAAATCTTTATTAAAATGTCTTTTTGTGACAGTTTTCAAATCCCAGAATCATCCAATTCTCATTTAAATAATTTACATTTTGACATTCAATTATAGTATCCTATATAGCGTAAAATATAAAGAATTAATTAATAATTCTCCCCCCCCCCCCTGGCGATACGCTACAACCTATTTCATATAATTTATGTTAGGTTTCTAATTAATGCTGTAGAAAATATGTAAACATTTTTTTCGTACTGTACTCTTGGTACAATTCGAGGTCATTAGATGCGGGAGAGGAGTGGGGAAAAGGAGTGGAAAGATATTCGGCCATGGAACCATCCTGGCATCAGGCCCGGAATATGACAGCGCGGTACCCGTAGCAAATGTGAAGAAGGGGCCATCGTTAAGTGAGTAACGTATAGCTGCAATCAATACAAAGAGACAAACACACAGACTTTATTTTCATAGTTGTTTAAACCAGTTTTGAAAATCCTAAAACGTGGAAATAAGTTTAAATTTCTAAAAAGATATGTTTTGTTGCTTGATGCGCTTTATCTGTTTTATAGTAACAGAAGGAAGTTTGTGTAATTATTCCATTCTCCCAGACGGTATCGTAGTAAACCAACAGAACTCCTTGGCGCCGGAGTGCACACACAGCGGTCGCTCGGAGTTGGCCGTTGGAGGTAAGCAAGGCAGCCGCCGCTTCCTCCCCTCCCAGCAGCCGGGCGTCCTAAAATGTTTTTTAACGGCCCCCGCCGGCGCTCCGTCCGCCCTAATACCCCGCGGTGGAATGTAACAATGTTCTACAGTTGTTTGGACAAGACCTGGAGGGCCGCGAACGGCTCAATAATAACAGCGAACGCTTTCTCCGGCGTTTCCTTTCACGTTCTTTTCCACCCCTTCGGCATCTCCCGAGTACCCCTCACAACGCTTTTCCGATGCCTCACCCCCTACAGCTGCAGCCCTTTCGGGTGAGCCATGAATAAACATTTCGGTCGGCGTAAGACTCCATCTCTTCTTACCTGGTGAGCATTTTCAATTTTCGTGCTCTAAAAACAAGTGATATTTACGATTCTTGCTGGGGATAAGTTAGTCCTCTTGTTTACGGGGCAGAGGGAAATGGATTGCGAATGGTGGTGTGCAGAATATCCGAGAAACGACCAACATCCTCAAATGAACAGTGCAATATTACATTACATGTGACCGTCTTTTTTATGTTTGTCGTTCACAGCCGCTGTCATATATATATATATATATATATATATATATAAGGAAAGGCTTGGAAACATTAGCATAATTGAAATATAAACTACAAATTTAAAATCAAATTTGAACGTTTTTACTAATCAGTCAATTAAATCGACAAATGAATTTTATTAACGAGTGTAAATACAAATTCACAATACCATAAAAAATAGGAAATAGAGTTCTAATTACAACAAAGATCACAACAATTCAAAATGGATGGGCTCAGTGGAGAGCATAAAGTTTTTAAAGTGTGGTTGTTGAAGCACATAAAGGTGTGACTGTGCTCTTACTCGTATAAACTGAACTCTGGTGAACTTTATAATAGTTTGTCAGGTTGGTTACATACCTTATCCCACGAGACATTATTAGATGAATTCCCAGATTATGGAATCACTTGAATTTTAGCAGCAACAGTATAACAATTTTTTTATAGTGATTATATTCTAAGCAGGGAAGCTGCCCCGTTACAAAATATTAGCAGAAAAACTACCCACGTCTCTGTTAATGGATTAACTAATTTAATCAAACACAAAATGGTAGCAACGATGTTAACATGAATTCATAGTATCCATTATTTGAAGAAATACAATAATAATTTAACTTCACTCAAAACGTGGTCATTTTGTATTTAATTTATAACCGTTACATCACTGGTTGTCTAAATAACAATACAACTAAGCGTTTGTAACCAATATCTTATTTTCCCTGGAATTTTTAAACTTACTGCACCCATTAGTATTTATCATCGTGTTTTAGTGACACGGTATCGAAGTACAAGAGACAAAACACCTTCACCAAACTAAAAATATATTTCTCACTAACGTTATTAGAAATGAGAGAATATTAACATATAGCAGTAAAAGCTTTAATTTCAACTGATGAAATGGAAGCTTCATTATCGGCCCAGTTTGGAATTTCTAACACGGAAACATTCCATGGCCGTTTGTTGTATATAGTAACCGATCTGTAATAGTTTCCCAGTTAGGTAAATACCTATATTCTTTACTGCCTGCTCTTCGGACTTGTTAAAAACCATAGTAAATGTCAACATGAAAGAAAACTGATTTCTTTCAATTTTAAAATGATTCCTTCCCGATGCGTGGAGGATTTTTGCGTATAATAACACAACTTCACCCTAGGCAGATCCACAGAAGTTTGGCAAAAACCTATTTGGGGCGTTTCTTAGGGACAGAAAACGAGTTTTAATTGATCTATTTCTTTAATTTTATCATTGTTAAATCACTTTAGGAAGGTTTAAACCAAAAAGGCATTGCAACAGTCCAAAAGTGAAAAAATAGAGTTTTCAGGATCAAAGGTCTTGACCATGTGGGAGATGATGTCACTTCATAGAATTTGATGTAGTAGTTTTTTGAAATCTTGAAAGACGCACGTGTTCAAAATCGCTAACGTCATGATGAGAAATATTGCAAATTTTGGACGCATTGCTTGAAAAGCTTTCTGAAAAGTGTTTCATTACCTTCGAAGTAGTTACGATAGAGGTGATAACAATATAACAATTTAAAAGATATCTTCTAAAATTAACAGTTTTATATTTCCAGTAACAGAAATCTGCGTTTTATCATACAATATAGAATATACAGAGAAGAAAGTCTGTAAAATTATTTGTAGGAAGATATACCATGATAAGATATAGTGATGTCCACAATGACACAGTAAAAAATAAAATGATTGTTTTAATATGATGAAGATATTGCGGTGGTGAATTAATCACTGATAAAATGGTTTTATGCTATGTGTATAAAACTAAAATTAATTTAAGTATCGTACAGATTTTAGTGACTTCCGCCAGTATGTCTAAATGTACCTGAATTGAAAAGCAAGAACGTTTAACCGGAAAATTGACAACGTGTCATTGATTGATTTATTTTTTACATAACTGTCATAATTTTTCTCGAAATTTGTGATGATTTATTCAAAAATATGCCAAAAACCATGTGTATGAGCAGGCCTGTAGAAATCAGAGACTTTTATTTTCTCCTTACATCTGTTCTTGATATCAACCGTAAATACGTTACGTAGACATTTTTAAAAATCGGACCTCTAATATAAATTGGTGTCGCAATATTAGGTAACTCTGGAGATATTTGTCTGTTTAGCATCACGGCTATTACCACTTTAATTACAATAAAAAAATGTCTACGGTATCGAAACGGTTTCAGGTGAAAGCTGTGTACTTTGCTTTTAGATGGGACTAATTTTTTTATCATACAGTGTTTTTTCCACTTTCGCTTATATTTACTGTAACTTCCATTACATTAATAACCAGTGTGGTCAGTTTGGTCCGCAATTCACTAATTAATTAGCAAAAATGAATCAGTGCAAGCACATCAATAGACTGTAAAGCAGAACTGTTTGCGCAGTGAACAATGTAGATTCTACCGTTTTTATTGGAAATGTGGTCATGAGAGACTACGTTAAATTTTACGTTTCACTCAATGTTTTCAACACTTTTGAATAAATGTATTGTTTATTAAGTTCAAATAACTCTTACAGTCACTCGGTAATGAGCAAAGTTGGTCAGAAATCAACGTATTTTATTATTAAAGAGCGCTGTTAATTTTTTATAAAATTATGTTGCTCATGATTAAATTTTAAAAAAAAAAAAAAAAAAAAATCCGTAATGCGGCTAACTCCTAACCAAAACAAATTATCTTTGAAGAACACTTCATAGAAATCAATAAACATTGACTATGAAAGTGATGCACAGTTTTCTCTTGCTACTTCTACAGTTGTTACTTCATAGTTATGAAGTGAAAGTTAATAAATAATTTCTTTAACAATATTAAAATACCGACTAAAAACACATGTATAGATGCTTGATGTTGGAGATTTATAACACATTTCTCTTGGCCTGGTCAAATCAAATCATCGTGAGGTATTGTTGATCAGAAGATCCTGAAGGGACGTTCGGCCGCCAGGTGACCGAATTTTCGTTTTGCCGAGCAATACATCTCTTGTCGTGACGAAATAAACAAATCGTGTAATCCAACCTGGTACAGTGAATATACAGTTTAAACATTGAAAGCGTTCTGTCGTACGTAATTTTAGACAGGAAGCTATGCCAGAAGTAAAGCCTTTGAAAATTCCAGCAGAACCCGGGATTCGAAATCGGCCTTAACCATTGACCACTCTTCTTGGCTTAGTAATGTGATAATTCTACAGAACATCAAAAGTCGTAAAACATCCATACTTTGACGAAATAAATCCTGCCTTGAAGAAACGCCTTGCTAGTCGGGAATGAACATTTTTGCAAAAAGGGTTATTTGGTAGATTCCGGTTACGGTGTTGAATCTCATATGTCATAAAATTGGATAAAATTCACAACAGTTTCCATTACATAAGTGAATAATTCGTATACTAAACAGTATTCCCTGTATCATTTCTTCTTCTTCTCTCTCTCTCACTTTTTTGTATGAGAAAAAAAAGTAGTCACGCTACACACAGGTTATCTAGTTCGTGGAATAAACTTCTGCTATTTGGTACTTCAGCAATGGGATACGACACGTAATGGTGCTGAATTCCAAATCTCGAAGCTCTCCACAGTAGATATGGAGTGACGGCAAATAAAACTGCCCGTGTAGTAAGAACGTTAATTGCAGTCTTTCGGAAAAATAGGCGAGGAGAGGCAGAATCCCGGATTTACCCTTTTACTTCGCTTCTTAGATATAGGTCGAATTACACTGTAGTCTTAACTCAGATCACCACAGTCATCCGTACATATAAAACATTAACCGTAATGGAAAGGACAACTGCAAACCACGACTTTTAAGTTTTTTGATGGAGTTTGCTGTTGAAGAGTAACATCCTCCATGGTAAAATTTGAATCGTGTACAAACAAATTTTTTAGCAATGTAATTTTTGAACACTATTTAACTATTCAGATTAAGTGGTGGCACATAGTCACCAGACAAAACAGTATAAACTACTGGTATGATGTAAAAGACAGCCCAGATGTGGTTAAAGAAACATTAAATAAATATATCAGTTAATTAATCATCTAGCAATAATCTGAAGCCATTTTTTATTTTACAATTTTTACCATCAGACGTACCAAGATACAGTTTATTTATTTTTAAATGACTTTTACAGACATTCATACACCTTGAAGAACGCAATATTATTGATTATTACTCTTATGCATTTTCGTGCTTTCCAGATCGCTCAAGTGGTTGCTGCATTAGGATGATGACGTCAGACGTTTACCACAGGGTTAGCTGATTCGAACACTTCTGGGAGGCAGAGTAGCGGAGGTGATGGGTCACACTTCCGTATCACCAGAATGTGTGCCGAATCACCTTTGGCTAAATCCTGAACCCGTTCACAGTGCGCATGGAGTGTCAGCATACGACACTGTTGTTGATGAATCGCATGTCGAATAAGCTTGGCACCCTCCTTGACGTCTTTAGAAATATTAATTCTGGATTTGGTGACACTGAATGTTATCCCCTCCCTTCTTTCATTTGAATATAAACACATCACACATAACATACAACAAGTAACATCACTGTAGCCATCAACACTTACACCAGAACACTCAGAGTTGCCTGTTTCCAAATTAACCACTCCACAAACAAATATACACTTGGGAGTTAGAATACAAACTATACATTTCATGACATGTGTAACATTTTCTGTATTAGCATAGGAGATTGTAACGAGCCGCGCTGTCGCCACGTTACAAGGTGCATTTTTTATTATATATGTAATAATATAAGAGTAATTTACATAAATCTTGGGCGACCACGTGATAGATTTTGTTGTAATTTTATAAAGTACGCAAGATTCCAAGTGAGGACTGTAATGAAATGGTGAACTTATACAGTGTATCGTAGCAAAGCGAATATTAAAGAGTTATTGAGCTATGTAGGCTTGAAGCTAATCTTGGTCTTTCCGAGCCATGGCGACAGGACGTCGCGGATTTGGGATTTGCCAGACCACACACACTGCTCCCTGGGGATGGGTCACTCACCGAGCGGGAAAGCCTGCCGTCCGAAACCCGAATGTTCTCTCGCCCCGGCGAACTTAGCCGAATATGTCCGACCTCTGTTGGATTCTTTGGCCAAATCACATATCGAGGATATCACGTGACATTAGGTGCCGACCTGAAGGTCCAATCAAAATGAGCGTATAACTCAAAATCCTGGGAATTTTTGTTGTATGTGAGCTTCGAGACTACAAATGGGCGGAGCAAGAAGTTTCCTCGTGGACCGAAGAGCGAGGAGCTGACATTCTAACTTCGATCGCACCAGTCTGAGGTTGACTTGGAAAGTTGACTTCATTCGCTAACTGCAGCTTGCCTTGCTGGAGCGAGCGTATCACCGCAACACAGCCGGTAATGCGATGATGCGCATTGCCAGACCAGAGATGCCTATAGCCGACTTGTGAGATAATCTCACATATCGTGGGTCCGCTACACTCATCACAGACATCAGACGCAGAACTACAATGGTAATTGATTACGACCAAGCCATGTGATTGTGCATTCCGTGAAACAGAACCCGTAAGCGACTTTGAGAGGATAGGTCCATGTTCTCACTTTGTAATTGTAAAAACCCCTGAGCTAGCGGCATAATTTGCCAGAACTAGTTATTTTCGAATGATATATTGTTCATTCTGGCGCCCATGATTTTCTTTTTAACTGTAAAGTCACAGTATTATGATTACTTTGTCTGAGGTAGTCATAACTTGTATTTTTCATTGTTTCCAGTTGTCATTATTTCTTGCATTTTGATTCTGAGATATTTAGAAGTAAATATATACTTGTTTGCTTGCCCATGACGGCTAATTGTAACTCTGAGCGTTGCTTTTATGATTTTGCCAATTTGTGTTAATGTTAACGGTAAATTCGCTCAGACTTGTAATCGCCAGTGATAAGAAAATAAATGTCATATTGTGACAATTTTTCCTAAATTCCAACTAACGTCGAGATTCTTGCTAAATTAATAAATTTCCACTCCTTCATATAAATTAAAATTAAAAATCCACAATTATTCATCATAAAGGTATGAGAAATAATTGTAACGTGGTTTGCCCACCAAGGCACTCACCACACCCTCTCTAGCACTTCTACATTACTTACTTTACTAATCCAGCTTATCCTCTCCATTCTCCTCCAAATCCACATCTCATAAGCTTCTAACCGTTTTTCATCTTCTTACCTCAGCGTCCATGTCTCTGCCCCATAAAGAGCCACACTCCATACAAAACATTTGCCGAGTCTTTTCCTGAGCGCTTTGTCTACTTTTCCAATTAATAATCGCCTTTTCCTATTAAACGCTTCTTCGCTATGCCAATGCGAGTTTTTACCTCTTTGTGGCATCTCAAGTCTTCAGTGATTGTACTTCCAAGGTATTTGAAGGATCTCACTTGGCTGATATCTTGATATTTTATAGTTTTCTTCCTTTTCCAATCACCATACTCTTAGTTTTTGCTGAATGCCTATTCATTCCAAACTCTTCTTGTAATAATTCCACCTACACTGCTCCAACCTTTTTGGCTCATAATTCACTTTTTGAAACAATTATTTGATGGTGTCATTCTTATCTGGAATGTACAGTTTAATATACAGAAAAGATATCAACAATATTGGTGAATTGTTCACTGCTCAGTTAACAAATACACGTTATGAAACAGTATTATTTATGAGAGGGCTGAGCTCGGTATAAAGATGGTAATTTTTCGATATTTGGTGCCTTATTTGTCATCAGCAATCTTAAATCGCCGACAATCTGTTTCAATTCTTAGCCAGTAAATTGTTGACTTTTTTTTAGTCTCATATGATCTTGGGAATGCTGTCGCGTGTTGCATCCGTCTCGACCGTCACCAACTACCGGTGAGATTAGCTGTATATGATGTAACTTCGATAAAATTAGGTTAAACACTGGTTTGGTACTTTCAATTAGTAACAAAAGCTCTGCAAACAATATGTATATTATCTTCTGATCGTATTCTGAATAGTCTCAGAATAGACACTTAGCATATTTCATCTAGATTCGTTCTTATATATTATTTAGTGATTAGGTTGCCTTGAAGGAAACTCGGCGTATACAGTTAGTGGCTGTTTATTGATAAATACTCGTGAAG
The DNA here is from genome assembly GCA_031002005.1 of Vandiemenella viatica. NCBI lineage: Eukaryota > Metazoa > Arthropoda > Insecta > Orthoptera > Morabidae > Vandiemenella > Vandiemenella viatica. The sequence goes on from JARYHS010014661.1 coordinate 41,389, forward strand.
GTATGAATACTTGTACAAACACGTTAGATAAAGATGTTATTTCGTATATACATTGATTGCAAGACAATTATGCACTATTGATACTGCTTTACGATATGGTTGCGTATTAACGATAATGGGCTTGGTACGGAATCGATCTATAACATATGCTGGAGAGAATTGAGATGGAATAGTTCCTGATTTAATGCAATCATGAAATACTTGATAGTCAAAAGTTGGATTACACATAGAAAGCAGCAGATTACTTCAGTATTGTGATATTTCGAATCGCGACTGGTGAGCTAATGTGCTCTCTGGTTCGGCGAGAGAAGTGCTTCTGTGGTGAGGGAAAAGTCTATTCTCTGATTCGTCAGTTGAGATTTAGTAAAAGGATAAACTGTGGTTGGCTACTGATGACGTCTATGAGGTACTAAGAGAGGGGTAAACTTGGTTGCTAACGTTTAGTTCTCATGAGCTTAAATCACGAGTGAACTGTGCAGCCGTGAAGAGTTTGTGCAATGTCACACGAGTGGCATGGTTGATAAGACTCGGCGGAGCATCCGGTTACTAATGTTACACGCTGGGAAAACAGTTCTGTGCTTGTCTTGACTGTTAGGAACGAAATGAAATGAAGACTTTACACTATTCCTATATCTCAGATGAGCAATCATGCGACAGTGCAGTTAAAAACTTCTTTGATGCAGCCTTTAGAGCCGGATATAAATGGAAAACAGGGGTCATCAACGTCCCTTATATTTTTTATGGATCAGAAATCCCCCTATGATCTCTTCAAAGCCTACAAGTTGGTTGTACTGTCCCCTCCCCTCCCCTGGGAACCACTTGTTTAGAGACTTCTGCCCGTCGGTTTCTCCAAACAGTGAAAAGGAAACGTGCCATAAATTAAA
>JARYHS010014663.1:0-12988 GCA_031002005.1 Vandiemenella viatica
CGTAAATACGGCCTGGACCATGAATGAGCTAATATTACTTGGTACAGCATAATACTTTGGATTCCTAATTTATTTTTAATTTCGTTGGCTATACTTTTATCGTCAAGAATCCAGTAGAATTTTCAACTGTATCTCGAACTAAACTACAACCAAAATATGTACAGTATTATTAGCATCATATAATAACAATTTTGTTTAGTTAATCAACCGCAAAGAAATGAATTGTCAGAAACTGCTTTCAAACCGTCATTTTTAACGGGTTTAGAAGATAGTTAATTAGTAATAATTAATAGCTTAATGACATCTCATTCCATCTGTTGCAGGACATCTTGTAAAAACCGTTGTGTTGAAGGGATATATCTGTTTAACCAGTTATTGATTCTTGCTTCTTCTTCTTTTTGTAGGTGAGTTACGTAAACATTTGAAAGAAGGAAGGCCTATGCGACAAAGCGGAAAGGAACGCAAACAGTGGAAGGTGGGCCTTAAGGCAGCGGTTCCACGTGCACAGTCAGCGACGCTTTTTCTGTACTAATTCGTCAATTGGTAAGTTCAACTTGAAGCATTGGGCCCGCCAATACTTTTAAGTCTTTTAAAATATGTAACAAAACAAACTAAGTCTACAACCCGAAGGATGATTGGATACTCCCGAAGGAGGCATACTAAGCCTTGCTTCAGTTCCTTTTCTCTGAGACCTGCAGTTTGGCGTGGGTTCCGAACCACGAGGCGACCTAACGTAGCTCATATGGTCAAACACATCTCATAAAACGTTCTGCTCTCACCGCGACTTGAAGCCGGGACCGGAGCAGTGAACCTTTGAAAACAATCTCCTTAAACACTCGCTTCACTATTTTGCGTGTTATCCTTGCCCAGCGGCCATGCTAATTTACTCTGTATTGTTACAGAGCTACCAGACCGTGATAAAAGAAATTATCTGAAGAGGGAGGACGAGGAGTTTTTTGCATTAACAAGGACCAGCAGAATCATTAGTTCACGATACACTAGAACGCCATTGAAATCAGTACTTACAACATTAATTGGGAGCTAACGCTAAGGAAGGCGTAAGGACTGCACTTCTCGGTTGTTGATACCTTTTGCTCCTAAAGAGTTTTAAATACTTTTACGCTTTCAGCCTAGTCTCAGCTCCTTTTAGCTGGTATGATGTGGAGTATATTGTCCTAGGACATTGCCTTCAAGTATTTGGACGGGACAGATCTTCACTGTCGGTGTGCCATTTCATTTGGCTGTCAGTGTCTTCTTCACTAGATGGTTGCCGACGCGGCCTTCGTTCCTTTACAGAAATGACTTGTACGCTTCTAGTATCAAATCAACCACATATCACGAAAATTATAGTTAAACATGCAGTTTACCAGGAATTTCTTGGTTTTCATTGTGTACTAGGCAGTAATTATTTCGAGTGCGAGAAGAAACTTATGTTTCGTTGACCACCATTTTGTTTTTCTGTTCGGATGGACGGTAAGAATTACAGTTCCAATCGCAGTCCGCTTCCTGATCGCCGTAGAGGTAACATCGGCGCTTAGAGAGCTACACTCCGAGTTTTCCTTGTGACGAATAACGCGTGAACTAGGACAGTGCAAGCACTAGTTGTGTATACTATTATACAGTGAATAGCAGTCAATAAACCAACTAAAAAGTTTTGTTTAGGAGAGTGTGTGTACCTCGCCACCATGGAGGGTGGCGAGTATGGTGAAGGTGGCATACAGCCACATACTGACAGTGCGCCGTCGGGTAACACGTGCACCAGTTCCGTAGTGGGCGAGGCGCTGGAAACATTAGCAATGGACTACGCCGACGGTGCCCCTATACTCCAAAAGCAGTCCAAGAAAAGACCACGCCGAGAGGAGAACAACGTAACAGCACTGGGAGAGGAAGTCAACATGCTGCTGCCAGCTGCAGCAAGCACGCCGCCAACAGCTCCTCCAAGCACGTCGCTGTCAACTCCAGCCTACAGCATACAGTCAACAATCCCCGCACACTCAGCTGGACTGGTAAGTGAAGACGCTTTGCAAGCCAGTGATCCTAACGCAGTGCTGAGGCAGCCCCATTTCTATAAAGAAACAGATTGCGGTCCATTTGTTGTACATGCAGAATATGAAGCAAGTTATGTGGAGCAGCACAAAACAAACCTAGGCCGTCTGCACCCAATGGCGGTAGGGAAATTAATACGTGACGCTGTGCCCGGCATAAGAAACTTTATCTTAGACATAAGAAACAAAGGGAGAAACAAAGTTCAAATTGAGCTTAAATCTGCTAAGTGGGCAAACCTTTTGGCGAATTCCAACAACCAGCCAAAGCATATACAATATTATATCCCTCGTTTCTTTACTGTTAAGGAGGGCGTGGTTAGGAATGTGGACCCAGGGCTTACTGACTCAGAAATCTTGCAGGAAGTGGAATCCGCTATAGAAGTTTTGGAAGTGCGACGTATAATGAGGAAAGTTGTAAAAGACGGAGGGGTTGAATACGTTCCGACTCAATCGGTCCGCCTAACGTTTGGAGGACAGCGACTACCTGAATATATTAGCATCTTTTGCACAAGATGTAGTGTAGAGCCATATATACCCCGTGTAACTCAATGTTTTAACTGTTTACGTTTTGGACACCTGAGCAAGCAGTGCCGCAGCACATCCCGCTGTGCCAAGTGCATGGGTAAACACGTTACAACTAGCTGCGACTTTCAGGGCCCAGTCATCTGTATCTATTGTGAAGGCAACCACTTGGCCACTAATTTCAATTGCCCAGAATTCAAAAAACAAAAGAGGATTAAGGAGAACATCATCCTCCATAACATGACTCTGGAACAGGCTCTGACCTTAGAAAATACGTCAACTTATGCAAAACGCACAGCTCCACCACCCCCACCCAGAAGCAACAAGGAATACCCCCCCTTGCCGCTACGTAATAATGTGGAATACTCCACACCGTCGCCAGTTGCCCAAATAGCCGGTACTACTCCACTCATACCACAAGCCAGGGCCACGAGAAATCACTACACCATAAAACCACGACACCCACAGTCTGTATACAACCGTACAGAACAACCCGCCATTCCTCATGGGCGTCGGCAACAAGACAGAATAGACAGGAAACAGGCAACACATGACGCAGAAAACCTCCAGCCCCGAAGAAGAACCAACCTGCCCCCCGCGGAGTTGTATTACGACGCATATGCACAGGCCAGTGGACTTCCCATACAGAATAACCCACACGGTGCTAGTAATACAGTAGCGAACGAGGAAGCAATTGATAGAGTATGTAGACTTGTGACCTCACTTTTCAGTATGGCCAACACAGGAAACCTCCCACACAACTTGAGGGAACACATAGCCGCATTCCTAAACTCGGACGGTCCACAGGAAGAAGCAGAGACAAACGCACGAGACAATGGAACAGATCTTATGTGGAATACACAACCAATCATGGCAAACAACGACAATATCGCATCTCGTTATAACTGTACTGATGGGTAACCACGGCCCCAATATCTTACAGTGGAACTGCAGGTCTATCCGCTCAAACAAGGAATCCTTAGAACACTTGCTGAAATCAAATAACATTAGCATAGCCGCCATATTAGAAACTTGGCTGAAACCCGAAGAGGAATTTAAGTGCGCGGGCTACAGAATAGTGCGTGCCGACCGTCCAGGCGGCTACGGGGGAGCGGCTCTACTAATAAAGAAGAACATACAATTTTCTGAAATAAAAATCCGGAGCACTGCTCCGAATATCGAGGCTTGCGCGATACGTCTCAAAATTATGGGGACAGAAACAACGGTCATGGCTCTCTACCGGCCTCCAAACACTCAGTTCGATAAACAAGCATTTTCAAATATCCTGAAGTATGTCATGCAACCTGCCCTGATAATGGCTGACCTAAACGCACACCATAGCACATGGGGATGTGGAAGAACAGACCGCGCCGGAAGACTGTTGCTAGATGCGTTGGACGACACAGATATAATAATTTTAAATGATGGCACTGAAACAAGGATAGTTGGGCCAGCACACCAAAAATCAGCAGTGGACATAACGCTAGCATCACCAGCCATTTCTCTGGCAGCCACATGGCAGGTCATCCAAGACCCATCCGGATCAGATCACTTACCAATAATGATCACCTTCCCTGTGACTAGACAAAGAATAACACCGACACGATCGCCATACCGCTGGAAGATAACTAACGCGGACTGGTCGCAGTATGAGAAGGAAGTCACAAGAAACCTTGAGAGCTTCGAACTCTCGGACGACGTAGTAGCTGACTACCAAGGCCTTATGACAGTCATTGAAAAGGCGGCAATAAAAGCTATCCCCGAGATTAAACCACGCACCTGCCATAAGAAATCACCTCCTTGGTGGGATAAAGAGTGTCAACTAGCAATAAAAGAAAGACAGATGGCCCTTCGAAAATACAAAGTCTTGGCGACAGAAGAAAACTACCTGTATCTTCAGAGAACAGTAGCAAGGACCAAAAGAGTCCTAAAGAAGAAAAAACGCCAGGGCTGGACTGACTTTTGTAACTCTCTCAACAGAACTGCTCCAGTAAAAGATATATGGAAGAAAATAAAAGGCTTTCAGAACTCGACAGGAACTACACTTAATACGGCTCCAACTAAAAACGTTGCGGAGGACATCTTGGGCAACCTTACCCCAGCCACAGCCTCGGAGAAGGTGGAGATCACAGAAGATGGGAGGCAACATGACCCTCTGTTAGCGCCTTTTACAGAAGAGGAACTTGAAGCATCACTTAAACGTAATAACAACAGTGCCCCAGGCCCAGACAACATCCATTACAGCATGATCTCATTCCTCCCAAGGCGAGGGAAGAATATATTCTTAAGATTGATTAACGCTGTGTGGAGCAAACGCGTGAGTGTACCAGAGATGAAGCGCGTAAGAGTAGTACCTATCCTGAAACAGGGCAAAGACCCCGCACTTGCTTCGTCCTACAGGCCAATATCTCTTCTATCCTGTGCTCTTAAAACACTAGAACGAATGGTCAAACACCGGCTGGAGTGGCACCTAGAAAATAAAAGTAAACTACCAAGACACCAAATAGGCTTCAGGAAGGGAAAAGGCACTATAGAGGTAGTTGCTAACCTAATGACAGACATTTATGAATGCTATCGCAGTAAAGCGTATCTCATGGCCTTGTACGTGGACTTAACACATGCCTATGATAATGTGGCTCCATCGATACTCTCTAGAAAACTATTGGACTTAGGCCTACCGAGCAGATTCGTAACTAACCTCATGTCATTGCAGGCAGATAGGGCGCTAGAAATTCACATCAATGGTACAACAGTAGGCCCTCGAATTGCATCTCACGGTCTCCCTCAAGGCTCCACGCTATCACCACTGCTGTTCAACATATATACCAGCGACCTTGGAAGACTGCTAATAGGGAGGGTAATGATGCTCCAGTATGTAGACGACTTGTGCTTCTACGTAATGATGAATGAGCTAGCTGACTGCAAGAAGGTCTTGGGAGACTTTGTCAACCTTTTGCGAAAATGGCTCGTTAACAATGGCTTGGACATATCCCAAACCAAATCAGCGGTGTCAATTTATAGCAGACGCAGGATACCTGACATGGACGAGATACAGCTCGGACCCTACCGCTTCCCGTATCGACGAGTCGTCAAATACCTAGGGGTCACAATAGATAACAAACTCAGCTGGAAACCCCAAATCAAAGACATCTCAAGCAAATGTGAGGCGGCACTTAACGTCTTGAAGGCAACCACAAAACCTTGGTGGGGTACAGACCCTAAAGTTGCCATGACCTTATACCGATCGCTCATTAGACCACACCTGGATTATGCAAGCATCTTCTACGGATCAGCAGCAGAGACCACCCTAAAAACCCTTGATAGACTGCAGTACAAAGCACTAAGAATATGCACAGGTGCAATGACATCAACCCCAACCAACGCGCTATTGGTAGAAGCGCTAGAGCCACCTCTTCATATAAGACGAATGCAGCTCTGCAAACAGTTTCTACTTAAGCAAATGAAGATTACAAACAATCCCCTCATCCAGAAGATTGAGGCACTTGGAAGTCAGCTCACTAATAGAAGAAACTGGCCACGCAAAAGGACTCCAGAGCTAATTATAGCAGAAAATGAAATCAACATGTACAGCAACAACATAATGTCGACCTCCCACCTACCAGAGTTTTGTGTGCCATACGAAGCAACGATTACACCTCTCAACGTGAGAACCGACATCAAGCTGAAAGACTCCAGTCAGAACAACTCCGCTAGACTGGCAGAATTTCTCGCGCAATGGCCAAATGCTTCCCACATCTACACAGATGGGTCAAAATCAGGTTCATCAGTTGGTTGTGCATTTTTGGATCTGAAGAGGAAGTCATACGGTATGCTGAAACTACGCAAGGAAGCAACCATCTTCACTGCGGAAATGGTGGCAATTCAAAAGGCAATTGAGTATGCTGAGGATTTGGAGGACACAACATCGGTCATCATATCAGATTCCCTCTCTTCGCTGACCAGCCTGCAAGGACACACGCAGACTACCAACAAAGACAACATCTTATGCAACATCTTGGAAGCAGCATACCGGGCGAAACAGAAAGGCAAAACACTTGTGTTCGTGTGGGTGAAAGCCCACATCGGTCTGCACGGTAACGAACAGGTGGACCAACTGGCGAAACGAGCTTGCGAAGAAGGTGGCGACTACCCCCTCCTAACTGCGAGGGACCTACTGGCAACTGTGAAGAAACAAACCAGAGACGCATGGAATAGAGAATGGGAAGAATCTCTATTGATCAAAGGGAAACACTATGGAAAAATCCACCCAGTCATCCCTCACCATCATTGGCACCACAAACTCAACCTACCAAGGAAAGCTATTGTAACAATCGCTAGATTAAAGTTCAACCACGGTTGTTTCCCGGCACACCTAAACAGAATCAACATTGCCCAAAGTCCGTTATGTGGATGCGACGATACGAGCATAGGGGACATGGACCACATCTTCTTCGGCTGCAAAAACAGACAGGATAGCATCACAGACCTGATAGAGGAACTAGTGAGGTTAGGTCACTCTCCACCCTCAAAAGTGTCACACCTACTGACGACCGACGACGCCAGAGTTTTCATGGTGCTGTACAGATTCCTGAAAGACGGTGGTATTGACATATAAACCCCAAAGATCTCCAAGAACATTAGTATCCACGATCCCTGATTTTACACACCTAATAACAATATGTTACGTAAAATAGAGACATTAGACCCTGAACGCAAGATATGTAACACTGTGTCACTAACCATGTGAGTGTGAGTGAAGCCACAAATTGTGAGATGGACACACGGGCTACATGACATTCAGGACCTGTGTTTTGTGTGGAAGTGATATAACTATAATTACTTTATGTACCTAATAATAAAAATGTAGTACTGTAATAACGACCAAGGACTTGGGAGAGAAGTCCATATACTGTTATAGACATAATTGTTATGACTAGAGCTATGTGTGGATAGCTCAGGTAACCGTGGTGATATCAAATACCTAATATAGATATGAAACATTGTAATAACGACCAGGTATTCTTATCTTTATCCTACTCTATCTTCTTTTGTTCAGAGAAATCACAGATTGTGATACAATTATAAATGTCACATAATATCAAGGACCAGTATAATATGTATGTAGCTAGAGACGTAAGACCAACCATATTGAATTCTCATTCCTGTCATTACGCAAAGTAATAGAAACCATGTATATGTGAGAGAGCTTATAATTTGTGTTAAGGCCATAAGCGCCACATATTAATCATGACCAGGTCTTCCCGTGGAAACACAATGTACTGTAATCATAGCTTTAGGTAATTAGAGATATGAAATATTGTAACAATGTCCAAGTAATGTGTAAGAGAAGTCATAATTGTGGCATGTGAGATACAATTCCATGATCAATAATACCTGTAAATAAGTGATGTAACAATTGATATGGCTATATGGCTCACCGGCCCACTGCCAATAATAAAAAAAAAAAAAATTACAGTTCCAATTTTGATAATGTTTCGAATAATGTAAGTACAGCCCATTGTCCTGGCGTATGTTTTATTTTCATGTGAAAACGTAACGATGAGAAATAAAAAAATCCACAAATTAGTATCCATTTTGCGTTGAATACGATTTACACAGTAACTACTGGTCTGAATAAGTTACTCCTGGCAGTCCAAATGTTGATCATGATTTCGAGCTACAGTACGAGGTTCATTTTACTTCTCTCTTGCGATATATTAACATAGACATAAACGGTAAAGAGAAATGTCCGTACTTTAACACAGCACGTGAACGACGTTTCAGGCAACAGCTAATTAGAAATATAAGCAATAACTAAAACACTAAGGAATATCACAGAGAAAGCTAGAAATATGAATCAGATGTACCCCTTCCGCTATCTGATGGCTCTTTAGGAATGAGATGCGGTGGCGGTTCACGTTCTTAAGGCCATTGTTTTTATCCTCGAGTATAAAGGGAAATTGACTTCTTCGCCACTCATATCTTAAACTCCAAATAGGATAGTTATCGTGTTCTGTAACCAGATCTAGCAATAGTAGATATTGTGGCAATGTTCTCGCTGCGACATCTATCATTCGCCTAGTGGTTAAGATGTGATTGTGCGACCACAGTTTGAATCGTTCATAACTATTGAGAACCCCACATTCAATACCAAGCAACAGTGGCCAAAGATCGGCCAAAATTCTGTTACCCAAAAGACCCGTTTATTACTGTGTGCCAGAAAAAATCTAACTATGCCCAAAACTTGAGAGCTCCGATAAACAGTGTCATTTCTTTGCAGATAAATCTAACAGCCTTTAGGGACGTTTTCGCGTCTTCAAGTGAAGAGGGCAAGATCTTCTTAAAAAGTACTTAGAGAAAGAATTTACGTGTAGGTGTATAAGCCATTCATGTTTCTCTTCAAATTTCACATGTTCATAGAAATTTCCATGAATATCCTTTCTGCTGTTTATTTGATTATTTATGTGAGTAATTACTCCAGCCAAAAATAACTTGTCAGCTAATCACATTGCTAGCCCAGCTCGTTGCGATAGAAATTCAACACACACTAAGAGCAAACAAAATTAATCTAGCTTTGTGCCAGAGACTACATGAAACATTATGAAACTAAGAATTAGTGATGGAATTAATAAAATGGTCTGAAATATCAATTTTAGGAGACCATATTTTTGATTGCTGTGATGTATGTGTTGAAGTGGCTACGTGTACTGTATTATTCTGCGTATGTGAAGATGAAACAAAGCGGAGAATAAATCCTGATGCCTACAGAATCAGGCTTACTTAATCTTCAAAAATACCGCAAGGCACCAGCAAGTTTAAAGTTCTCTCTTTTTTTCTTATGGCTTTACACCTCGTCGACGACTAAGGTCATTAGAGGCGGGATAGCACTGGGGACAAGGAACGAGAAGGAATTCGGCCATGGCCTTTTTGAAGGAAGCATTCCGGCATTCGCTTGGGGTGATTTGGGGAAACCATGGAAAACTCAAATCTGGATGCCCGGAAGGGGATTCGAACCCGCGTCCTCCCGAATGCGAGGCCAAAGCATTAACCGTTCACCCACCACGCTCGGTTTAAAGTTCTCATCAGACTTACGAATCATAATAATCAACATTGTCTTATGCCTCAAGGGGTTTGGGATTCAACCCTAGGTGTTTTGGAACACAATATGGCGACTAACAATTGTGGATCACCTGTTCTCCTACCCTGCCAGCCACATACCAGTGCTGAAAATCTTTCCACTACCTGGTAACAGTAACAGAGACCAAAAACTATCATGTCGACCCAACAAACTGAGCCAATGGGATGACAAATTTACGATTTAACGTATTTGCACGCTTGGGGAACGCGTTTAATTATGAGGATGGAAGCCTAGTCATTTCAAAGAAAACTTGAAGGCAAAACTGAGAACGAAGAAAATTAGTGACGCTCATTCTGCATGTGTAACGATAAACAAAACCAGTGGTGTGCTTAGCTATGTTTTGAAACCGGGGCGTCTGAAACAATTCGTTTTTCAACAAATAAGCAGTACTGGTCAACTATAGTGCGCGTCACGAACGAAGGCGGGTGGCGCAGAGAGAGATAGAAATAGGGACACAGGGTATACGACGTTGCCGCATTTCCAGCAGGAGACGAGTGACGTAGAGAGAGGAAGAAAGTATAGTAATTACGCTACTTCTACTAATATTACTGTTGTGTAATGATAGCAAAAATAATAATATGCGTTTTAGCAGCGCTTTATGTGATAATACTATTAAGGCAGACAGGGATGTCAGCCACAGATAACAATCAACACTCGTGTAACCACGACAAGCGCTGGATTGTTGCTGAATCCTATTGGCTGCTGGCAGAGCGATGACGTCCTGCGCAGAGCCTCCCTAAACTGGACCGCCTTCGTTCGTGACGCGCACAGTTTCCAGTCAAGATATCTGTTTCGGTTTATTATTTATGGGAACTTAATTGCTAAAAAGTCCGATTTTAGAAGCGCAGGGTCTTCCACAGTGATGATACTCGCCGAACACACCAGCACAGGAACAGGGCAAGACAGCTCATCTTCACGAGTTCCCTCCTATGATTTCTTTTGTCTGATTCTTGTTGTTAACGTTGTTCTTAAAAATGTGTGAACATTAGTGAACCATTTGCCACCATGTAGATCCACCAGCAGCTACATCCTCCCAGTTGTTTGTGTTTATTAAACATTTCTTAAGATTGGTGTTAACTCCAATGTTGTATCGTTTCTTTTGTCTCTCCCGGCTAATTTTCGGCATTCAGATGACATATCCAACACATCGACGTTGGTGCTTAATTATAATCGACTCAGAGGTTGTGGTATTCGCTTCTTCTAGGATACTGACGTCTGATCGACGGTCTTGCCATTTTATGTTAAGTATTCCCTCAGATAGCGCTAGTGGTACTTCTCCAGACATTTTAAGTGTCTTCTGTAGGTAGTCCAAGTCTCGCAACCATAGAGTTAGTATTACAGGTACTGTAAACGTAGAGGTTTGTCCGAACACAGATGTCATAATTGTCAATCACTCTTTTTAGGACATGGCCGAAATTACACTTAAACATCTTATTAGATACTGAAATTCTGTATCAATGTTTGCCTTTTTTGATATGTGGCTACCGAGGCAGAGAAAGTGTTCCATTTCCTGTAGAGGTTTTCTTTTGACTGTGATAGATGGAGCCTCTACGTAATAACACAACTGCAAGATGAAGCACTATTGCTCCAAAGCGACATACACGTGACCCTCAGGCATGCTGGCCAGTCGATCACCTCTGTCGACCTCTCTGACCGACAGGTATTGCGCTGTCCGTTCTTTAGGGTGTGGTCAGCCCCACCTGTTGCACGCCGACCTCCGACCTCAGTGGTGAACGTGGGAGAGAGTTTACTGAGAGAAGGGGCAAACTCAAGGCTGTCGGGGCAATCCAAGAACCCACGGACATGGTGGCTTCGTTCAACAATCTATAATTTTCTGAGAATACCCCTTTTAAAATTTGGGAGTACCGTACACTCCGTGATCTAAACAGTTCAGCGATTACGATTTTTTGAACTTCCTCAACGTCATTCACAATTCACAGTTTCATAGCATAAACAGCGAGAGTAGTCTCTGCAGTTTAGGAACTCGATATTGTATATGGTACTTAACGTCAACCGAATAGCAAAAGTTATTAATCACCCCTGGCATTAGGGAGGACGTGCGTTCAGTCACTATCCTGGCCAACCAGATTTCCAGTTTTCATGGTTTCCCGGAATCACTCCAACCAAATATTAGGATGTTCCCTTCAAAAATTGATGTGAGTATTTCCTTCCCCTTACTTGCTCATACTAGGAGTGGTGGGTGAGCGGTAACGCTCTGTCTCGCATAGGGGAGGACGAGGGTTCGAATCCTCATCGAACTATCGATATTTGGGTTTTTCACTTTTTCCCAAAATCATCCCAGGTTGGTATGGTTCCTTTAAAAGGCCATGGCGGAATTCCTTCCCGTTCCTTGCCCCTATCCTTTTCCGCCTCTAATTACCTCGCAGTCGACGAGGCGTAAAACAATTAGCAAAAAAAAAGAAGAAAATTACTTGCTCATCCGCAACCCCTGTTTCTTCTTGGATCTAATGATGTCGACTTCCAATACTCATAAAGCCCTAACACAGAAAAGGACAGCGAACGTCGCCAACGAAGACCTGCGCTAAAGGACGAAAGTGAATTAATTAGTCATTTGTCTGTGAACAGCTGTATCTTCGTAGGCCTCCTGCTCTCTGCTCCGTAACGAGTATTTTCAGGACAGGTGTGGGTGGGACGGAGCACATTTCAGCTGTCGCCAAAACAACTACGGATAATCGCATGCCAGAAGGTAACACGGAGGATAACTCAATTGCAAAACCAAGGCCCGTTTTTCGTAAAGTGCAGATTCCCCCTTTTTAACCGCTGCTGAACTTTATAATGAAATTCGAGATCGTTTGTCAATTTGTTGTTGAGTTGCTGACCAGAGTATTCTAAAACTAATGCTTGGTGGATATCGAGAAAACTCGAGTTGGCGTTGGAGAGTATGTGAGTTGTGTATTGTAGAGTGGAGTGTTCTCTGGCACACGCTGGCCGCCGGTCCCGTTATATCAGTCCGGAGTTTCGCTCGCTCGCATTCCTGGTTCCGCACCGCCAACAACAAAGCGCCGCAGCGTCGAGCCGGCCACAGGCCAGAGAATCTGCTACTCGTACCACGGCGCTGTCATCACGCCTCTATATTATACGAAAGAGAAGCAGATGTTGCATTTTCTCAAAAACTATAAAAGCTACAAACTCGTGCCACACATCACAGCATAGAGGAAGGTTCAAAGTTCATGACCCCCACCAATTAGTTACATTCGCTGCCGCCAAAGGCGCTGTTGTCTGTTTAATAAATCATTCCACCATATCAGGTTTTATTTCCTCG
>JARYHS010014664.1:0-10843 GCA_031002005.1 Vandiemenella viatica
GCCGTTCACAATATTCTCCCTTTCTCAGGGCCGGCGCTAGGATTTTGGGGCCCGGGGTAAGCGTTCTTAGCAGTCACGTGACCAGTTGGGGGCCTGTGGCGAATTCGTCAGTTAGGGCCTCCCTCACACCAAATGGGCGACTTTTTTTTTTTTTTTAGCTCTACAACTTATCGAGCGAGGGGTCCCTACTGACGGTGATCGGGCCTCCCGTCAGCTGGGCGGGCCCGGGTAGATACCCCCCACCTTAACGCCAGCCCTGCCCTTTATTATCCTATTATATGTCAATACATCATCAGTAAAGAACCTAAATTATGACTCAAAACCATCCACACAGTCATTCTTTAGAAAGATGAATAGCGATGGTCCTATGCACTGCCCTGTGGCACTCCCATATTCACTCCCACCTCTTTTGATACTTCATTTCCTACTTTATCGCTTTTCTTTCCACCTTTTAAGAATTCCTCTAACCAGCATTAACCGAACTATTCGGATACACGAATAAAGAGAAATCAATTAGAATCACATAACGTCTTTAGTTCAAGTCGATGTATGTGAACAAACATGGTGGAGACGCTGTTATGTTTTGGGCAACGGAAGTAAATAAATTTTTTTTATTGCAAACTGAGAATATTAGTTAGGTTAGACAACATTGAAGAATCGTATTTGTAAAACCTGTCATAGTCTAGAGAAACAGTGCCAAATGTAAGAACTGGAGAGTGCGGAAGAAACAAAATATGTTCGGAAAATCAAATCGTTGAGATTATAATACAGATATTCACATACGCGTAGTCTCGAAAGAAATCCATATTCTTTAGAGATGGTTCCTAATAGGTCCAGTATCCAAATCAAATGGGAAAAGTAGGAGTCACACATTACGAAATTGTTGCATTACATGAATTAGAATAACAAATTTTAATATAATTAACCGTTCTTACATAGGCCTACTCGCTGGATACGGTTTAGTTTTAAAAAATTGATTGAAATGATGAAGTCGTAGCTAAACACAATGGTGCTGTAAGAACAAAGTAAATGAAATCCCAGAAGCCCTTAAAAATGGTAAGTCAGACTACCAGAAATATCTGTATGGTGGCTTATCTTCTACGGAACATATTGGGTCATTTATCATTGAAGGAACTGGAGAACATTCGGCCTACAACTGTCGCAATGTAATAGCATTTCGGATACCGCTACCCAGAAAGGTATGAAAATTATTGACTTAGAGAAAAAAGTTACGATGACCTGGCAACCGATCAGCCTCACAGTCATACTAAGCGACATCAAGGCTCTGGTCGTATTGTCGTTGAGGGAAGCTGGGAGTTTGTTGGAAATTAGCAGAGCCAAAGTGGATTGGTAATCAGATCGAGGCAGATCTTGAGATCGTAATGGAACAGATAGATCAGAAACAAACTTGCAGATATTGACAGCTGAAGGAGCGTCCATAAAATACGTGGCTCTGTCAAAGGGGAGGCGGGCTACGTGGTGGAGGGAGGGGGTTGGTTCCGAGCCAAGCTACGTAGTTTATCGTTCATTTTATTTGTCACAGTCTAAATAGGGTACAGACTACACAAAGCATGTGGATATTTATTTCCGTCATTTAATTATCTGCTTGTTTTAGATACCCTACGTACTGACAGTGTGACTTCAAGTTACAAGTGTTTGGATCGCACGGGGTCTGCACATTAGAACTAACCGACCAATACGAGCCGGAAAACATTAAACAGCGGTACCTAGACTCACAACCGCTTACGGATTTTCCCCGGCAGTGACGGTCAGTATTGTTTTGATGTTTGCAGAAAGCTGTTAGGATTGGGATCGCTCGCGTGTCACCACACCGCTCTATGATAAAACAATTCCAATCTTGTGATGTCAAGTGAGTATCAGTGCGTCTTTAATTATAGTTCATCCTAAAGTGTTATTTGAAGTTCAGAGTGTGGCGTAAAAAGGCGCTGTACGCTAAACTTTACACTACGCTACGATTATCGAAATTGTTTTTTCACAGAGTTTTCAATATGAAAAACGGCATCACTGAACTATGTAAAACTTTTAAGCAGGACAAAGAATCATTACCTCGTAATGTAGAAAGAAAGGATACAGAACTGTAGGGAAAAAAAATCACCTAGTCTTATTTTTAATGCGGCTTGTATAGTTTGTTATATTTTATCAGTTAATAAACGGAGATGAATGAGTGTAGGAGAATCTTTTAGTAAAACTTCAAAAAGGAAAGGATTCCTTGGTTGTAACTAAAAAAGTGGTTTTCCTAATAATTGATCGTTTATAGAAGGGGATAATGTCATCAATTCATTCAGAATATTTATAATTATAGAAAATTATATAACGCATATATTGATCGTGTTCATTACGCAAGAATTTTAACGATAGTCTGGTAGGAGAAAACGGCAGAAAATGTATTCAGGAATTAATAAGGAAACAGCTACGTGCCGCGCGGGGGGAGGGGGGGGGAGGTATTTAAGAGACCAACACAAACCAGGCGGTTTATGGACGCTCGCTAACCGAAGATACCGCTGGCAAGCGTAGCCTGAATTACTTAAACTTAATACCTTGAAATTGTTAGACATATTTCAGTTAGCATTCAGTAATTTGCATGTGTGCAAGTGAAGGATCTCAAAAAAAATTTCAACTCGATGCCCGCCAGAGACAGATTTGTAACAGTAGTTTGTGTTTAATGAACTATTTTATTGACTGAATACCATTTGAAGTTAGTGACATTACTAATATCTGGACTATTGTCATTAATTAAACATTTCCTTTGCCTTTCCGAATCAAGATCTTGAGATAATCCAAATCCACTGGCTTTGTCACTAGTGTCTGACAACCACAAACGCGACATTACTTGTTAATGCTACCAGCCGCGTATTCGAAGGATAAATTGAAGTGGCCAAATGTTTAGGAAACTGTGATTACTTAATTTTTTTATTATTTTACTTATTACATTACGCCTCGTCGACGGCTAAGGTCATTAGAGGCAGGATGGGATTGAAGACAAGGAACGGGAAGGAATTCGGCCTTCGCCTTTTTGAAGGAAGCATCCCGGCATTCGCCTGGAGTGATTTGGGGAAACCATGGAAAACCCTAATCTAGATGCCCGGACGGGGATTCGAACCCGCGTCCTCCCGAATGCGAGGCCAGAACGTTAACCGTTCACCCACCACGTTCAGTATTACTTAATCCATTCTAATTCAAATATATACTTCGTTTTGGTTAACACAATATATGTAAATTATGTGTCTCGTAGAATACCTAATTTTTGCACAGGCTTAAATCACCTTTTTAATTCATTTAATATGATGTCAGTATTTTGTCTGAACTCAGTCGCAATATAGCAGTCGTGATATCTCCAACCAACGACATTTTCTTCCAAAGTTATACCAGAAAAGGAAATCTAACAACCTTACTATAAAACTGGAATTATTCTTTTGAAGAATGTCGTCCAAAATCGCAGCATACAGGAACTAACCTTTATTTTTTTACAGTTTCTGATAGCGGACAATGTGAAAATTTGATATAAATCGAGAAGAGAAAAATTTGAGGAGTATTAAAAAATTTAAGTAAGAAAGAAGTGTCACCAAACGACACTCATGAGGATATGGTGACAATGTTACGGGAGTGTGGAAGGAATTCGGCCAGGACCTTTAGAAGTACCATCTCGGCATTCGACTGAAGTCATTTCGGGAAATCATGCAACACTAAAATCTCTATGGTTAGATAGAAATAGAATCCATGGTCCTTTCGTCTGCGAGACGCGAACATTAACAGTCACCAAGATCGGTGATAACAGGCAAAAATTCCCGTCCTTTTAGTAGCGCTGGAGCCAGGAGAAAGAAATAGCCATTCACTTACAATAGTCCTCATGTTACTGCACCTGCCAGAGAATTTTATTAATTTGCAAAGTTTTCAGACCAGAAATAGTTCGTACTGTCACAGGAGAGCCCAGATGGAAGGAAATATAAAGTCATAGAAAGCAGGGCTTTAGATAATCGCAATACGTAAAGGGAGAGTGCATTCACCACTCGTAGTGAAAACTTGATATTCAGACGATTCTCTCTGTGCGTTATGTGAAGTCATCATAAATTTCTGTGGCTGTACATTTTCATTTGTATATGTCACTGAAGGGTACGTCTCATTCGATAAACAAATAACAATTTAGATAACAGACTTTTTATTCCAGAATTATTCCTTTCAAAAACACTATGTACGGTTGAAAAGAAGTGCAGTCTAACTTTCACACGTGTAAAGCCATTCTAAGTGTCTATTGTTTACTTTCAAGCGAGCGTGTGTCGGAACAACAGGATCTTGATCTGGCGTCAGCGCTGATGTAACAGACAGAAAGAGCGAGCTAGTAGAGAAAGGCAGGTCCCATAAGGCAAGCCGGGAAAATGGGGTGGCACTTCTGGTCTGAAAGTCCGATCGGTTATCTACTGCGCAGACACAACGAACGAACTGTGTTATTTTCCTTCTTTGAAATAGAATACAGTTGGTACGGAAATCTCTTTGACAAACAATCAGAAATTTTTTAAAAATATATATTTTTTTATTTGTTTGAATCACACTACAGATATTCGTGTAACAGCTGAGATTTTTTTGATTTGTTGCCAAGATGCAGACTTCTAACATGTTAGTGGCGAGCAAATTGCCGTCACTTGGCCTCGAAGTCGCTCGGTTTTTCTTGTGACCGGTCCTCTCTACTCGGGTGAGCTGTGACCGCTGCATCTTCCCCAGGCTCGGTGGTCAAACGAAGGCTCGGCGGACAAACGAAGGCTCGGTGGACAAACGAAGACTCAGCGGCCGTACGAAGGCTCGGCAATGCAGGAATAGCGCATAGTGTCTTGCTCGCCCGCGCCGCGCAACAGGGATAGTACTAGAAATCTGGACAAGATTGTACTGAGGCATTCTCAGGACAACAGTATATCATGATTACAACCAATTTTGTGTATGCTCTATGAGTTGAATCGCAGTAGATATGAAGTGGAAAGTGTATGTGTTTGATAAATTTATGTAGCAGAAGTATTACAAACTTTCAGATCAGAACACAGTGAAACAAAATCCATAACATTTAAGATGTCTATAGTTACTGATATACATAAAGTATACCCTGAATCACAAATAATGGATTATGATTTACACAGAGGTTTCAAATATAATGATCTCTTTTAAGGATTTATAGCTATTAATGCACAACATTGTATTCACTTTAATGACATAACTAATATTATTGTAATAAGTGATTGTTAATAACCAAAAAATCATTCATATATGCAGAGAAAGATTGATCCACTTTTTATGAAATGCCGGAACATCGCCACAGAACTTTTGAAATGTGGTGCAATCTGCCGATTTTTACTTTTTCATTATCAGAGAGTTGTGGCCAGTTTTTAAATATCCGAATTTATCGAAAGTAAAAGCATACAATCTTATAAAATGATACAACAGCACAAAAGTTAATAAGAAGAAGAATACACAGTTATACTCTCCACTTTTTAATTTTTCAGTTACTTCATTCTTCGATTTTGTGATTTTATGACTGCGATGTAGTTCGTGGCTGTTCCGATTGTACTGGTCGAGTACCAGCATCGCTTAGTCACCACACAGCATACGAATAACAGACCGAGCCTACAGTCAGGCTCGAGCTTACGTCCAGGCTCGGTCCTCTGTACTGTATTTCCGTAGTTTGGTCGGCAAAGGTCGCGCTGGCAGCGACAAACCGAGCGAGCCTAGACGGAGTTTGCATGACTCTAAAATCTCAGTTAATTTCAGTTCTATCTGTTGACAATTTCTCTGTTTTCTGGTAATCTTGTATCCATGTAGTTTACTCGTGCCCTCATCTATCCTATATTTGAAGCTTTTCTCGTTCTCAAAAACAGAATCAAGCAGAATTGAGTGACTGAATTTCAGGCTGACCAATTAAAATAGGAACATACGCACAAATCGGAAACCTTTTGTGTGTGTGTGTTTGTGGTTACGACGATGCAAGTCAAACACTCTCTCTGCTAGTAAGCAAGCTCATTCTTTTCGAGCGCGCTGGGACCTCGAGGTTTTGGCTGCCACGTCCTCTGACCTTCCTGACCAGTAATTACAGCGACCCCGACTCTTATTAAGAGTTAATACGACAGTAAGATTAACAGCCACATTGTCCGCCCTCTTTGAAGCATTAGTTTCCTATCAGGCGTTAAAGACCGCTTACCAATGTTCCTAAACACCTGGGTACTGCGGTGGGGTGTTCGGTGACTAATTTAAAAATTATCTTGTCCACAGCTAGACAGCAAAAGTACATACCTACCCACCCATCCGCAATAATTAGCTTTTTTCCAAACAATAAAAACATTGGTATCGACAAGAGATAGTTAAAGTAATAAATACCATCCTTACTGGTATTTCTATCGTGACTACTGAAACAGGTTCCTAAGGAGTAGTCACGTTATATTCTGGTTATAAAATCGGTTGCCAACCATCGCAAAGATTCTAATGGTCAGTCTTTGAATGGTAAGGAAACTGAAGATCTAAATAATAAAATGATGTATTTAGAACTGTCAAAAAGTAATTTCTAAACGTGGACTAGAGAGACGTAATATCTAAGTGTATTCGTATTTATTTGCAGTATTATAACTGACGTTTATTTATATTAAAAACTTTAATGTTTCAACTTTCTATTTCAACGATTTCACATTGGATGATGCTTCATCTCTAAGATGCATACGTATATGTTTGAGATGTCCATCACAGACTTTGTGGGTTCTACACGGCAGAATTGGCCCCCATGACTGTACGGAACATGCTAAACATCAAAATCTGATTGGACGTTGGCAGGTTTTCATAAAAATCGGTAGCACTCTTCGTTTTTCGTAAGCTTATACTTTCTCCTCAACAAATTTGATATTCCCAAGTTTGTTTTGAATACATAGCTCCATTGGCCAAGAGAATACAATCACTCCCCTGCAGATCTGCAACTGATAAATGCTGTCAAAATTTCTTGGGGCTGTATCTGAAGTTCTCTTTAAGAATTGACTACAGCTCGTCGGTTGCTCTTGGGCCTGTATCTGAAGTTCTCTTTAAGAATTGACTACATCTCGTCGGCTGCTCTTGGGCCTGTGTCTGAAGTTCTCTTTAAGAATTGATTACATCTCGTCGGTTGCATTGACATAATGAATTCTTGTGATCCAAATCAGGTCCTTTACAATAGCATTTTTATTCAAAGAAAAATTTTAAAATGTCTTAATACAGATATTGTTGACATCCGGATGAGAAGAAAACCGGAATTGAGGTCTGTTTAACCAAATACATACTGTAGTGGCTTTGGAGAGCACCAGATTTTCTGCAAACAGAAGCCTCCTCATGGTCTTTGATTTGTTATCAAAATTTTGTTATAGATCTGGCCAAAACCCGTTTCATGCTCAAGAAAAATGTAAGAATGCCTGAAACTCATAAATCCGTCGAACTGTTAACATTGTCTGTCGTCATCAACTCATGTTCCCACCCATAGTTATAGTCTTCACTGTCCTTCTTGTGCAGGTATTATCTTCAGTGTTTTTTCCCTGACCATTTCATTTCAGATGTTTTCTTCTTCAGCACTGTAGAATAGTACATCGTCCCCTATTGCTGACACCATAAAGCGACGGATGTTATTCGTGACATCTCTTTCTTACGCAAATATTTAATCTCAGCACGAATTTCCTTCTTCTCCATTTCAAATTAGACGTACAATTCATGCGATATCTGCACATGTGGTAAAATGAAAGTTCAGGGATGATATAATTTGCAAAAATATTCTGCAGAAGAGTAAATAGTTATATTTATCTATCACAACGTTGTTTTCTGGACGGAAAATTATTTATGGAACAACATTCGTTTAAACGAAACGGAACTTGAATTATGTATGAGGCTCTAAAATGTATCTTGTAGTGTCATAAATTCTATGTTTGTAATCACAACTAATGCTATTCTATAGAAAAACGAAGCGAATTGAAACAAACATTTTCTGTAACCAATTACTTTTGTCGACGGTTTGAACTGACCTCGTGTTTAGGCCGAGGTAATGTGCTTGATCTAAAATGTATGTATTGTATAAACGTCATACGCCTCCTTGTGTTTCTGTTCTCCAAGTGCAAGGACGACACAACAGGGAGAGGCATTTAAATTCGTAAGACTAGACACGTTTGAGGCCAGACTTTAATCTGAACAGAGCAATGTTTTCGGGTCGAATGGTAACCTGTTAATCCCGTGAAGATGGCGGACCATCGCCTTGTAAGGAAAGCCTTAACACAGCATGATCCCGCCTTAATGGAACGATGCACAAAATTAGGAACCAAATTTACGTCCTCTCCAGAGAAGCGCTGAGGCATGAGATGGCTAACCCGTCTTTCACATGCCCCCAGCTGCATCTTTCATCAAAAGAGCAACTTTTAAAGTAGACAATTGGCTTCATGTCTGAACAGCAGAATTGATTGTCTGGCGACATTCAGTTCCATACTGCAGAGACAAGTATTTCCATCTCCATGCAAATTGATTACCATTGGATTCACATTTCCTGTTGTGAAACAGATAATGGCGACATTCAGTTGTTTTCTTTACTCTTGATCAAAACAGAAATTAGTTCTGTTCGCAAGAAATTCCATAAATGAATTAAAATTCTGTCTTTAGAATTCCTCAAGAATTATACTTTCTTTGTGACGTGTTTAAGTTTAAATCATTGTAGACTGTTGTAACTATTTCTATACTGAAATCATCTGAAATATCGAACATATACCTGCAGTTATTAATTCTCAGTTCAATTACTTTTTGGTTTTCATTTCATATTTCAACATTCTTTATTCTGATTTTAGTTGACATATCTGAAAAATGTACTTGAAGGTCTGCAGTAATATTTTTTCCGCCAATTATTATACTCGAGTCTCAAACATCAAACACACAGTTAAAACATTGTACAAATTAACAGCTTTAAACACATTTTGTCCGGTACTTCGCTACTTCAACCGCATTCTGTGTTGCTGGAAACAGATAATAATCCTCGTTGCAGGATGATGGGCGCATAGGGCACTCGAGCATATGGTTCATGGTTTAGTCTTCACCACATTCACACTTAATGTTGGTAGCATCAGTATAACCCCATTTCACTAGGTTTGCCTTCAGTCAACGATAACATATTATGAAGAGAATAACTCTGATAGTAATTTATCGATTGACATCAAATTTCTTACTTTCTGCAAAAAGAAAGTACATTCTCAGATCTTGTGTCCTCGTGATTGTTTTTCAAATAACTACGCTTTCTACCTATATCGCAACTGGACTTACAGTTTAACATTGAGTACAAATCAAGGAACATCCAAAGCTAAGGCTGTAAAAATTCTTTGCCGCATTGGAATTCTAAATCGGAACCCTGAATTTTCAAAGCAACCTAAACTAGTATTTTTTTCATACCACTAATATACTACAACCCCGTCCCACACAAGTTTTTAACTGATGATTGTCTCTCTTGATTCTGTATTTTTATTATAGCTAACTGAATCTTATAAAGATTTGAGATTACTTTTCCATTTTGATTTTTTGATATGAGTTCTTTAATATTTTGTCCCCTCTGGCGTTATCGAAATCTTTTAAATCATTATATTGTCCTGTTTTACTTGATCCGTCCTCTTGTACCCAAAATAATCATAAACACAAAATGATATTCGTTTATTATTTCTTTCACTTTTGTTTCTGCTCTTCTCTTCTCTGTATTATCCTAGTTAGTAATTTTAAATCGTGTAATGTTAGACTTATTGTGCAGAAATTTCCACATTTCACTGTTTGTGCTTTTTTTGGAGATGAGAAGACATTAAAATCTGTTCGATTTTCTATTGTTTAGTAATTTTTTAACGTAAGTTTGATTAGTATTTTTCTTCCTTATTCTTGCAAGATTGATTAATTTGTTAGTGGAGGGAACAGTCGAAGGAAAGAACTGTATAGGAAGACAGAGATTAGAATATGTGAAGCAAATAATTGAAGAAGTAGGTTTTAAGGGGTATGTTGCGATGAAGAGGTTAGTGCATGATCGGAAGAGATGGATTGGATCAAACCAGGGGCGGAACCAGAATTTTGGTTTGAGGAGAGGGCTTGAGCGGACTTTGCTTTGGGGGGGGGGGGCTTGGCTTGAGCGATTTTTGATTCAGAGGGCTTGCCTTCAGTGGATTTTGTTTTTTTTTTGGGGGGGGGGGGCTTGAATCGGCCATGGGGCCTCGAATCCGTAGAGCTAAAAAAGAAAAAAAAGGTCTCAAAAATTACAATGTCGGGGGTGGACCCTAGATACTTTTGGGGGGCTTGAGCCCCCTAGCCCCCCCCCTGGATCCGCCCCTAGATCAAACCAGTCAAAAGACTGATGACAGGAAAACTGCCACGGAGAGTACTATAGGAAAGTGCAATCATGTGGAAAACTGGTGTCAAGCTTTACATTGTTCCTCAGATTTTGGTGGCCAAGTTTAGCGAAACTGCTACTTATTTCGTAACTGTACCGATGTATTTGACATTTTTACTAATTTGTGCGATGTAAATCTTACTTTAATGACAGTATAACAAAAAACGAAGAGCTGTGTGCTATGCTATAGAACTGAAATTGAATGAATATAGAATAACTCGCGAATAGATGATGCGTGGTAGCGTGATATGGGCAGGATGGTGCTGGTGCACACATAGTGAATTTTACCGTTTGAAAGTTTTGTATTATTAATTCATTATTACGTTGAGACTTGAGGTGAGCGCAGGATAGGAAGGGATGGAGGATTGCACCAAACCAGTAGAGAGACTGATGACAGGGGAAAAATTTTAATTAAAGTTTAAACAGAGATTATGATATGAA
>JARYHS010014666.1:0-15644 GCA_031002005.1 Vandiemenella viatica
TGTAGAACTCGATGACATGGTAATAATTAATAGACCAGACCAAATAGCATGCGCTGTCAACGGCGCTCAGGCACCTCGTGAGTACGCTGCACCCAGCAGAGAAAAACATCAGGTTTCCCCAGCTGGAAGCGGTGGATAGAATACAGCTCAAGGCCAGCAATTTACCCATTGACCAAGCCCAGTTGTTGACGCTAACAGTACCGGATTAACCACGTAGCAGGAGATAGCAAATGCTACGGGCCTCGCGCCTCCTAGGGGGAGGCCCCCCCCCCCGCACCTAGGCTGGATGGGCGGCGACCTTTTTACAATTTTTACCCGGACGGCAAAAATCAAGGGCCTCTTCTTCACATTTGCTACGGGCCCCGCGCTGTCTTAATCCGGCCCTGGACGCTAATGAAAGATGTATTCAACAACAGAAATGAAATATTTGACCAGGACAGATACACAAACAATTAAATACCTTGTGATGACTCTTGAAAGGTTTTTGACGCGAAACTTCCATGGCTTCAGTGAAACTCCCATAGACGAAAATTTAAATCAAAATTGCACAAATCAGTACAACCCAGGCCAACATAAATTTAGGAAGCTAGCTGCGCAATATGAGTGGGAGGTCATATGCATGCAAGAGCTTTACTCCAAAAGTGGACAAATTCCACACGTGCCAGTATCCTCACAAATAACAGCAAGCGGACTTTAACTTATAGCAGGAATCATTGTACTAAGCAAAGAATTAACCATAACCAAAATATCGCAATACTCTCTGATGGTCACGTATAATGCTCGGAGATCGCAATTAAATTAATAACAACTTTGGTATTAATATACTACCAATATAAAGACCCTACACAAGCTTATTTAAACAAAACCCAAAAAAATTGCACTGAATTACAAGATCACAAAGCAGATATAAATGCACACACCCCACTCTGTTACAGTGATAAAACGGATGAGTTAGGAGAAATTGTGGAAGAACTGTTATATACGCTACAGCTAGGAGTGAAGAACAGCTCAAACAATTCTCCAACCTATTAGTAATTGAGCCGGCGCAAAATCGAATATCGAAAAACGCTAACTAGCTGGTATGCGACTACAACTTTATTCTGTTAGAAATGGCCAGTGGGAAACTATAAATCAATGAAGTTAACGACACAACGCAGAAATATAGCTTGCATAGAGCAGAAAAGGTAAAGCTAATAGCTAAATTCCGTTTACTGGCGGATCTATTGACGATGTGGATGTCATTTGCAAGAGGGATTACGCGTGAAACTCGCCGCGTAATGACAGCTACTCCACTAAAACGAACAACGAAAACTAGCGACTTACTGTTGAGTGACCGACTGCAAAAACTACTGTACAATCGAAGATGGTGAAAGCGAGAAGAGAGTACCAACGGTGCATAATTGCTACCGATAAGTGCTTCTTCCCGATCAATACAGAGAAAGAATCTTGTATGTAAAAATCAATGTACAGTCTTTGACTTTATTTCTGCTCGCCGCTGAAAAATTCAATCACTCTTATTTTGCACAATCTGGCATCAATGTCATCCCAGGCAACAGTAACGCAATACTGGCTCCACCTCCTCGCAATTTCATTGGTGGATATTTTATTCAGATTTATTGCAGATTTTTTCATTTCCTTACGTCAATGCAGGAAACAATTGGCTAATAGGTTGGAATTAAGCTCCTCCCACTGACGATTCTTATTGGCAGAACAGTTCATCAACCTTCCATTACATTTCTATAATACTTTACCAAAATTCAGATCTGGAAACATATCCCAAAAGTTGTAATTAACGGGATTGCATTAAAGTGAGGCAGGAAACAGGCTCAATGCTATATATTACTACGGTTGATTAGCATAAAACTATAACGATAAGATTGTTATACTCATTTTGATAATTCCTTCGGATAATATTTCACTCATATATCTGGTCAGTCCACAAACCAAGGGATAATCATGTTCCATGAGGTAGAATTTTTAGTACTACGAAACTACAGATACAAAAAATTATTTCGGAAGTGTCTCTCTCCAAGATGGATTGAATGTAACAGTCTTCCTTCGCTGCGTTGTATACACCTATACGAGGAAAGTTGCACCGAGCATGCAGTGATCTTTGGTTAGCGTTCTGGGTTGCTGAGCGAGCGGTTCCGAGTTCAAATCCAAGTAGTACTTATTTTTTTTAATTTAGAAATTTATCTTTACTTGTATTTTCTTTTTAAGCGTACCGAAACTGCACATTGCTTATGAGTATAAGGTATCCATGATTCTTCCCTAACTGCGTCAGGAAATAAGATAAACATCTGCGAAACTACCCAATGTTTCGTAACTAATAGACGATGTATGCACGAAAGATTTGTGGCGGCAGAAGTGACGAAAATCTACACGGGTTTCAAGCCTCGCCGAAATCATATCATCTGTCCCTTTTCAAACGACACACATGTTTCCAAAATAATTATTTCACAGTAGAACGATCATCGCGTTTCAGAAAGAAATAATTTACTAGAGGAATTATTGCTCTCTTTGTAGGTGGACGATAATGATTATACACTATATAAATAAATGAGAGTTAATCGCTTAGAACTAAATATTAGCACAGCTACAAATCAAACGACCATTGTCACTAAAAAATTTACAACCAGATTATTATCGTAGGACAAAAATAAATCAATCGCTCGTGACCAGCCGTAGCGAGCGGTCGCTCCGCATTTTCCTGCTGTGTTGTGTGGTTAAGTGCCAACGGAGTAAATAAAAGCAAGTGTAGTTAAATTCAAGAATCATGGAAGTTAATCAATTCGTTCGAAAATCCACGCTAAAATTCTCGTTTGCGTATGGATATGTGCGTCCAAAAGCAGTTGAAATTGATGACTGGTTATACAGTGAAATTGGACTGCGAGAAGAAAGTGTGTACGGTATCCAGGCGGACTTCCTCGCTAATGTTATATACGTCAAGCTACGAGATGAAGAAGAATGCCTACTAATTTTGAGGGAAACTAACGGAGAAAGAAAATTCGTACATAGCAATGGCGAGGTAAGCAACGTTTCCATATCACATGCAGGTCTGGGAATAAGACACGTAAAAATACATAATATTCCCTTTGAAATCAGTACAGATATCATACGAAAAGCTTTGGACAAATTTGGAACAATCATGAGCGTAACCTCTGATAAAAGATATGGTAGCAAAAGATTCGTTATAGACAGCGGCATTTGAACCGTGAAAATAGATCTTAAGTGCCACGTACCATCCTATGTAAATATTGCCGGATTTAAAGCACTCGTTATTTACGACGGGCAGCCACGTACATGTGTGATATGTAACTCTAACGAACATTTCAAGGCTGAATGCACCAAGAAGAGACCTCTGCAGTTACCATCTGAGCGTTTGGTCCCTGATACAGCTTTCAGTGGTGAACCCTTAAAATAATTAGTATTTCTCTTCCAACTTGGTAACTATTGGTCAGAGGAAATGCATTATCAATTTTCAGTAGGTACTGAAGGTATACTATTCTCGAGTATTTACGAAATAGTTTTCCGCATGTGTTGAATATTTCTTTTTTCACTTTGTGAATATATGTGTTTCTCATTCGTTTGTTAATTGAAATTGCGATTCATAACATAATTTGTGTGTGCAGAAGAACTCCCTGCAGAGAGTTGTTCAAGAAGGGGGTTATAACATTGGTGTCCAAATATATGCCCATAATGTCATTGTAAGCCGCTACTTATACTGTATTCAAAACAGTTGGTAAACTGCACAATTGTAGCACTAGACATGAAAAACATATTCAGAAGGATTATAAGTCTGTCGATTGGTCAAAAGAGGAGGTCATATATTGAAGGATACATGTCAGTTACCAGTTTCCAACACATTTTGAATGTCTGTCAGCAGATAAGAATAAATTTTAGAGGATAATTTAAAGAAATATTTTTTAACAACTGCATGGAAGGATTCCTTTTGATGGTTCTACCAATATTTTGTATTTTGTGGTGTATATATCTGTTTTGATATGTTATGATTTTGCCGTAATCAAAGAGATCTGAATATAAATGTCAAGAAACTGTCGGAAGTATTTGGCATTTATCTTCATTCCATGCTTATCCTCCATACTAAATATCGTATTATTTTGGTAATTGCTCGCAAGATGTTAAATGTATATCAACAATAGAATCATTCGTTAGAATAATGAACAGTAATGAGTCAAATCCAATACACATTTGTTCCTTCATCTCCATTGATATTGCATTTTAAGAATTACTCTGCCAGCAAGATACTTCTGGGATTAAGACAATTGTCATGACCTGATTCACAACCATGACTAACTCTGTAAAATGCCATAGAAACAGCCAGTAGAGCATGAACTGCTCCCCCCCCCCCACTCCCCTATTCATTATATTGTACATAACTTATTATTTTTATAACACTTTTTATCTTCTGGGCAATTTGGTTGCTATATTAGTTTATACAGAAACTATAGAGTTTTGATGGCACGTATTTCTAATTAATAGTGATGATGCACATGTCCCAATAACAATTTATGTACACACCCACTTCCGCATATAAATAGGAATTTGGCACTTTGTTGAGATATTACTTTTAACTGTCATGTTTAACCTTACATATCATGCCATGGATAGTTTGTATCATTTGTTACCTTATACTGAAAGGAACATGGCCTTTTCTAAAAAATGCAATATTACTTTAACTAGTGAGGCTTTTTAATTGTAAAAATGACATTAATTTAATGGCATATAAGATATTTGCTATGTCAATGTATTTGTTAAGTACACATTTCAGTTTATTATTTATTTGATAGTTCTAATAAAGGAAATATTTCCAGTACAGTTTTGATGCAATGGTTTTTTTTTTTTTTTTTTTTTTTTTTTTTTTTCAGGTAGAGGTCATCTCTAAATACCCTGTACAATTCTTCATGGATGTTGTAAATCATATTTAAAATGTAATGACTATATGTATATAATGTATCGTATCTAAATATGCTGTATAATTCTGTTTTTATTTCTGTTATTATTGCAATTGTTATTTGTTTCATTTTCAACTGAGGTAATAAAAATTCAAAATAAACGAATTATTTCTTTTTGTTATTTCAATTTCCCTCCATAATAAGTAAAAAAAAAAAAAAAAAAGTAAAGTAAATAAAAGTAAAATAAAAAGTAATAGAAAGCATACATAGCAATATATAAAACGCCATAAGCGGTATGGTAAGGAGCAGCGTCATAAGTATTTCAAAATTGCCGCATTTTGGTGACGACACAGCGTGTTTGAGAGGACGAACCTGTAACATAACCGTTGAAATTACGGATATAATTTTAGTATAAATTGTGATCTGAGAAGTAAATGTAATGTCTTTGGTGTTGAGCGATTACTTAGCGCGCTTTGAAACAGTCTTGTATTGGCGACGTTAGAGTAAGCTACGGTCAGCGAGAGCTTATATGCCGCGGCCGGGAGCATGTGTGTGTGCGTGTCGCTTAACCGAGGCTCAGAGTTGTAAGACATTGTGTGGACATTCTGAAGGTATTTTTGTGGACTATGAAGGTTATTTTGAATGAACTGGTTTCCCATAAACTGTGTATGTTGAACTGCTATTGATTTGGATCACATCGATTGTGTAATAGTTAATTACGGGGCTTGTACTGAATGTTACAATCCTTGATTATCCTCGAACCTGCATTCTTTGGAGAAGAAGTTTAGTTTTAAGTATCTGCTGGCTTGCTTAGATATTTGTAGTTTCGGAGTAATAAATGTGAGTGAACTGTGAAAGCTGAATTGCTGTGTATTTCTCAGTACTTGCTTACTTGTTTTCTCTGACTACAATTCTAGTTTATCTAACTAGTAAAGATCAGCAGATTGGCGACCGCACGGCTGACCGAACTTTTTATTTATAAGTGTTAATTCATAATTAAATCTGAAAGCCCCAACAAGTACTACGACAAGACGACTGTGAGCTTGCATGGCGCCGTGACAGGACGTGTGGTTAAATAGGCATCTGGAGGAGAAATTAACTTTCAATTCCAGAGCATACACACGAGGATAAAGAGGACAAAGGATAAATTACGGCGAAGTGAGAATAAAGTGACAATTAGGCGCGAAGACGACAATAGTCAAAGTGGAAGATATAACACTACAACGACACGAGGCAGTGAGTCAAAGACGGCGAGCGAAGATAATCTACTCTGAGACCAGTGGAAGTGGCGCATGAACTCGACGAGCATTTCCGAGCGGAGCCGAGAGCAGCCGAAGGGAGCCGAGCCGGAGCAGCCGACACGAGCGGAGCCGGAGCAGCCGACACGAGCAGAGCCGAGAGCAGCCGAAGGAAGCCGAGCCGGAGCAGCTGATTCGAGCCAACCTGCGACCAGCCGAGCTGAGCCGAGCAGACCCGAGTGAAGACACCAAAGCTAAGTGCGCGTGTTGCTGCTAGCGAGCTGCTGCGAAGCGTCTTTTCCTATCTGTTCCGTTCCTTTAACATTTTGTTCCTATAATTTCGAGTCGCACATAGGAAGGAAAACCGAGTTGAGTTTTTCTCTCCTTTTTGCCCATTCCTTTGTCATTCTGGTGACACTTACCGCATGTTGACGCAGCACAAGTAGTTGGTTTCAGTTTGCATGCATTTAATTCTGATATGTTGATTGAGTTTCTTGAATAGCAGCGTTGTATTGGTTTTGTTTGCTGTGAATTGAAGGGGGGAGAAGTAAAGCAACTGAGTTATTATCATAATTGGATTTTCCCGTGGGATTGGTAATATAAACTTACTGAAATGGGGGAAGAGACGGAGCCAAAAATGGCTGAAATGCTGGCTAGGTTGATGGAAGACCTTAAGGACTCTAATGATAAACTTCGTTCCGAGCTTAGGGACTCTCATGATAAACTTGATTCTAAATTTGAAACCCTTAGGGACTCTAATGATAAACTTCGTTCCGAATTTGGAACCCTAAACGAGAATTTTGATTCGAAGTTTGATTCCAAATTTCAAACCCTAAATGATAGTTTGGATTTTAAATTTGATTCCAAATTTGAAACCTTTAAGGACTCTAATGATCAACTTCATTCCGAATTTGAAACCCTTAATGGTAAACTCGAAGTGTTGGGGAGGGAGCAGAAATTGCACATAGCAGAGTTAGACAGAAAACTTGAAGAGTATAGTGTTAGGTGTGTTGGTCGGACAGAGGAGTTGTCCTCTCAGGTTTCCAAGTTAGAACAACGGGTTGAGCAGGAGACGAGTGGTTTGCGCCAGGATACCGGTGCCTTACAGGCGCAGTATTTACAGTTAGTAGAAAAAAGCGACAGTCAGAGCCACCGCGTAGGGTGCCTTGAAGATCAGATGCAAACATTTCAGGGTATGTCAAAGGGCTGGCAGCTGACGTGGAAAAGGTTTATGAAGATGTTGAGAAGGTAAAACTACATACCCCTCTAGTGGTGAAACAAGAACTAGTAAAACAAGTCCCCAATGTAGTGAGGGAAGAGCTTGTCAAGTACCAAGGGATTATAAAGACCTCAGCTTTTCCGGTTAAAGTCAATGATGAGAAGATAGATTGGGAGGAATTTTCCGGAAAGAATTGTATACATCCTGTAAAGTTCATTAGAAATTTTGAAAATTTCGCACCTTTCCTGATGGCTAGCGAAGAAAATAAAATTAGAATGGTAATCAAACATTTGAGAGGAGAACCTCGTCTTTGGGCTGATCAATTCGAAGACCGTTTTGAAACGTTCGCTCAGTTTAAAACAGATTTTTTAAACCTATACTGGTCGGCAGAAAGACAGATTGCTGTGAAATCCGAATTAATGTTGGGCGAGCATTACGATGCGAATAAAGAGACACAAACTAATTTTTTTATGAGGTGTTACTCATCTTGTAGGTACCTAGATCAACCCCACAGTGAGGAAGAATATGTTAAAATTATTGCGGCTCGCCTACCCGAACAAACGCAATTTATTCTCACCAGCCATAAAATATGTTCAATTAAGGATGCCATAGACATGTTGGGAAGGTTGGATGTCCAGGAGGAGAGGATGAGGAGAGACAAGTCGAAGTTTCAGAATGGTTATAGACACTTTCAGGATAGGCGTGCACGGGGAGGCGGTTACTGGAGAGAAGAAGGAAGGAACAACCGACAACAACCGGTAAATACATACCAACACGGGGCTAGGCAGAGAAACAATTTTGAGCCAAATAACCAAGCTGTAGAGACAGAAACTAATAATCAACACCAACGGTACCATGACAACCAACCTCATAACAGAGAACAGAGGGTAGCCACAGTAGCTGCGAGTGGTGAAAATTGTTTAAACTAATTTCTGCCACTGTCGCGGCCTCATCAGGGGCAGAACCGGTTAAGAGGCCAAATGCGGACGAAATTTCACAGAACGGAAGCGGAGGATTAAGGAAGAAGAAAATTCAGGAAGAAGTTTTTATTTTTGACACTATATTAGGTAATGTTCTAAAGAATGAAGTTGAAGTAAATTGTAAAAGTATTATGGCTGCGGAAACAGACGTTCAAGGGCGTCAGGAGAAATTTGTGGAAGACGATATAAAAGAGAGATTTTTTGAAGTAGCGGAGGAATTTTTTTATGATGCTCTTACAGAGGAGAAGTCAAGATTACGGGAGAATGAGGTTATAAAGATTGAAGTGGAGGGATTTTTATCTGTAAATACGGGAGAAGTAAATTGGATAGAATCAAAACAGTACGACAGCCATATGGCTATGACAATAGTGACTGGAGCGGGAGCAGTGGCCGACAGTCGGCGCGTACTAGCATATACCGGAGCACTGTTGGAACCTGTGCCAAAAAAGTTTTGACCGCCGCAACACTGGCGAGCGCGGAAAAACAAGCGAGCGAGTTAGGTCACTCACTCGGAAGCAATAATTTAACTGAATCAGTCATTTTCGATAGCGGAAGATATGAAGAAGTAACTGGTAGACAAAAACCTTCTCAATTTGTAAATGAAGAAATAAAATTGACAGAAAATCTATACGGTGGAAAACTAATGAGCCCCGCAAACAAGTGTTAAATTTCCCGATTGTGATCAGATGTGTGGAGAGGAGGAGAGTTTCTTTATGGACGAACTAAGTGAACGGGAAATATTTCCATCGAGAAATTTACAGGGCGTGTCGGTTTACCATAATGATCCCAGAGATGACTTGCTAGAAGAAGAACGAAAATTAGTTAGAAGAGAGGCCCAAACACCTACTGTTTTAATAACATTTCGGACTAAGATGGTGGAAGCTTTGGCGGATTCAGGGGCTGAAGTATCATGTATGTCTGAAAGCCTATTTCTGACACTTATTAACGAACCGGCTGCTTGTGTTCACTCGGTATCCGGGATGACGGTGACAACGGCGAATGGTGGCAAGATTAAAAAGATCACAAGACAAATTCGCGTGGATGGAATGATCGGAGGTCAAACAGTCGAGTTAAAGCATTCGTCATTCCCAAGTTAACAGTAGATTTGATCCTAGGAGTGGACTGGTTTGAAGAGAAACAGGTGAAGTTAGATTGGGAGGATCATAGTTTACAATTTTTAACAGGAGGAAGAAGGTGAAGGTCCCGTTTGAAGGAAGATGCCGTGGAGAAGAAGAAGTATCTTGCCAAATTAGAGTTATTTCGAAAGGCATGGTGAAGGAGTCGGTAGAACAAAGGGAGCAAGGAGGATTCCCTACCCGTTTTACGGAAGAGGATAAATTAGTACCGCAGTTGGAGTATGGGGAAGAGGACTGGAAGGGAGTAGAGAAGATTATTCAAGAGTTTCAAGAGGTTTTTTCAGATCGGCCTGGATTAATTAAAGGTTACCAGTGTCATTTTAACGTTAAAGAAGATGTACCTTTTGCTGCCAAACCGTATCCTATACCATTTGCAATGAGAAGGAAAGCACAAGAAGAAATAGACAGGATGCTAGAATGGGGCGTAATAGAGCGATCAAACAGCGAGTATGTGAACCCTCTGGTGGCCGTAATTAAAGCAGATAAATCTCTGAGGCTAGTACTCGATGCCAGGTCACTTAACAAAATCCTAATTACAGAAAGGGACCACCCACTCCCTGTCGACGAAATATTACAAAAGTTCCATGGTGTAAAATATCTTAGTTCACTGGATATCACGGCTTCCTATTGGCAGGTGCCTATTGACGAAGCGTCTAGAAAATATACAGCCTTTCGTTTCGAAGGAAAGTGTTTTCATTTTCGAGTTTTACCCTTCGGAATTAACAATGCGGTAGCGAATTTTATAAGGGCTTTGGACCAAGTGTTGGGAAAATCCTTGAGAGATAGGATTCACACATATGTTGATGACATAATTATTGCCTCGCAGACTCTAGAAGAGCATCTTGAAACTTTACGTGATGTACTTAGCGCTCTGCATAAAGGGGGCGTAACTTTAAAATGGAAGAAGTGTGTGTTTTTGCGGAAGAGTATAAATTTTCTCGGACATGTGATTTTGCCAGAAGGAATAACTGTAGAAGACGCGAAGTTAGAAGCCATTAACAAATTCCCGAGACCATCTAATAAAGTACAGTTAAAGAGTTTCCTCGGTCTTTGCGGATACTACCGGAAGTTTATACCCGGACAAGCACTTAATAGTGTACACCTTAGGGATCTGAGCAAAGCAAGAACTCCGTGGGAGTGGACAAACGAATGTGAGGAGGACTTTAAGAAATAAAACAAGAACTTTCGCGCAAAATTGTATTAGCTCACCCGGATTGGACTCTTGACATATGTTTGGCCGCGGACGGCTCACACTATGGGCTTGGGGCTCAGGTGTTTCAAGAAGTAAACGTAGGGGGACGAGTAGAACAAAGGACCATCGCTTTTGCTAGTAGGATGCTGAACAAACATGAGTTATCGTACAACATCACAGAGAAGGAAACCTTGGCGGTTATATGGAGTTTTCAAAAATTTCGAGCCTTATTTCTAGGAAGGAAAACCATCATCTATACCGACCATAAGGCGTTATCATTTTTAATGAATTGTCGCCTCGTACACGGGAGGCTTACCCGGTGGGCGCTTGTAATGCAAGAATTTGAATTCGAGATTCGTTACCGACCAGGATCGGAAAATCTAGTGGCTGATTGCCTCTCCCGATTACCAATTGGTTTAGTTGAAGGAAGAAATAATATCCACCCTGCTCAGGAAGCGCACTTATACTATATTCACGGAGTTGCCGAGGAAGATAAGATAATAAGTTTGCTAAAGAATATGAAGGAGCTACAGGAGGGGATGAAGTTATAAAAGCGGTTAAAGATCAGATACAATGTCCGAGTTACCAAGGGAAGTTGAAAAGATATTACTGTATTCACAAAAACATAGTCTTTTGGCGTAATTCGGAAATGAATGAAAACTGGAAGGTATGGATTCCAGAAAGAAGCGTCGACGCACTAATCACTTATCACCATCTTAGCTATGGGCATTTCGGACCAAGCAAATGTTATAGGGTTATCAAAGAAAACTGTTATTTTAATAATATGTCAAGGAGAGTAGCGAAGTTGTTGTCTACATGTGACATTTGTCAGAAGACGAAAGTGGACAGTGTATTGAGGAGGGGTGATATGGAATGCATCTTGCCAGAAAGTGTGTTAGAGTTAGTAGCAGTCGACGTGTGTGGCCCACTGCCGAGGTCCAGAGGCGGAGTCACGCAGATATTGGTAGTTATTGATGTTTTCTCGAAATACGTTAGACTGTACCCTTTGAAAAGAGCGACGGCCAAGGTCATGGCTAACAAAATTGTGGAAGATTTCATACCTAAAGTAGGAAAACCTCATAAGGTGATTTCGGACAATGCTCCATCATTTTGTAGCCGCAGATGGGTGGAACGCCTTGAGCGAGAAGGAATTGAAGTACTGAAAACATCTTTATATCACCCTCCGGGTAATGTGTCTGAGAGGGTAATGAGAGAGATAGGGAGGTGGCTGAGGTGTTATTGTGTGGATAACCATCAGAGATGGGCACTGGAGATAGAATCACTTGAACGGGTACTTAACAATTTACCTCATGATTCCACTTCAGTGGTACCATATGAGGTGATGTTTGGCAAAAGGGCTCCACGCATAGTGACGGAGTTTGTAGATTTCCCACATGTTACTCCGATAGATCGGCAAGAACTAATTACTGCAGCACGGCTAAAAATGAAGAGTGAAGCGCAGAGAAGAAAGGCTAGGCACGATAGAAGGGGGAAGGCTACTGACTATAAGCCAGGTGACCTGGTGCTGGCGCAAACTCACTATAAATCTTCGAGTCTCAATAATGAAATCAAAAAATTTAAATTCCTTTATGAAGGACCGTACATGATTTCTAGCTGTCCAAGAAAGAATTCTTTTGTACTGGTAAATCCTGTGGACCAAAGTGTCCGGGGTACGTTTAATGTAACTGCACTCAAACCTTATAATTCCTTGCAAGAGGATGGAGATGGTTAAAGGGGAGGAATCCTGTCCTGTTATTTTCATATTTTATTTCTTATGTCTTTTTCAATTATCAATCCTTTTTCTGAGAGAAAATCTCTGTATCACTATAAACCCTACTTTCCCTTTACCTTCGAAGACGCGAGCAGTAATGTAGTAGCACGAAGAAGTGTGGTAAAGTGAGTGAAGTGACGCGTGTGACGTGATGCTTAAAGCAGAAAAGTGTACAGGTCATTGACCTGTGTGTAGCTGGTGTTTACATTGAAAGCAATGTTTCTGACAGCAAGCTGTCAACTTGCTATTGAATACTAATTCATGTCCTTTTTTCTATTTTGTGTTCTGTGGGTTTTTTTCTTTTCTTATGTTTACTGTTCCTGATATGTCTGGTGTGTAATATTTTTCTATGTTGTTGTTGAACTGAATATGTATTTGCTTCTGTATTGTAAGTGTAAGCAAGCAGCCACGCAGACTTAGCGTTATGTTTGACATATGTATTGGTATGTACCCCATGTTTCTATGTAAATGTTAACAGAAGTGGTCTGTAATGACGAAAGTTGTACCTTTTTCAATGCCAACTTTCGCCACATTCCAACCGGGGGAGTGTGACATAACAGTTTTTTTTGATAATTGATCAATTTTATCTGAAACCAGATCAATTATCACAAGGTTGTTAGTTAGGGAGTGTAACATAACCGTTGAAATTACGGATATAATTTTAGTATAAATTGTGATCTGAGAAGTAAATGTAATGTCTTTGGTGTTGAGCGATTACTTAGCGCGCTTTGAAACAGTCTTGTATTGGCGACGTTAGAGTAAGCTACGGTCAGCGAGAGCTTATATGCCGCGGCCGGGAGCATGTGTGTGTGCGTGTCGCTTAACCGAGGCTCAGAGTTGTAAGACATTGTGTGGACATTCTGAAGGTATTTTTGTGGACTATGAAGGTTATTTTGAATGAACTGGTTTCCCATAAACTGTGTATGTGTTGAACTGCTATTGATTTGGATCACGTCGATTGTGTAATAATTAATTACGGGGCTTGTATTGAATGTTACAATCCTTGATTATCCTCGAACCTGCATTCTTTGGAGAAGAAGTTTAGTTTTTAAGTATCTGCTGGCTTGCTTAGATATTTGTAGTTTCGGAGGAATAAATGTGAGTGAACTGTGAAAGCTGAATTGCTGTGTATTTCTCAGTACTTGCTTACTTGTTTTCTCTGACTACAATTCTAGTTTATCTAACTAGTAAAGATCAGCAGATTGGCGACCGCACGGCTGACCGAACTTTTATTTATAAGTGTTAATTCATAATTAAATCTGAAAGCCCCAACAAGTACTACGACAAGACGACTGTGAGCTTGCAACTGCGTGAATGCGAAAGTGATTTGGAATGTGATAACGTGGGTTTAGTGAGGTGTGCACATTGTTCTCTTCCACTTTGTTTTAACCACTTCATCGAAATCCCACATCTGCACTTTGAGGACTAATACAAGCACTATCAGGGGTGTGGTACTGCTGTATATGCGTGTTTTGTGTTATATTAAAGTACTTTAATCAGAGAGTTTTGGCACTGTTGATTGAAAATGTAATGATACACTCACGTCAGTGAATTACGTGTAATTTCCTTCATACAGTATTGATCTTGTACTTTGTTTCTTTCTATTAAAATGTTACTTGAGGCAGAATGCTACGTTGTGCATGGAAATGACACACACCACTGTTTTGTTTATGATCGCTTATTGTTCTAAGCAAGCTTTCGTGCGGATCCGAGCGTTCGCAGTCAAAGGTGTCCCGTGTTAGTGTTGGAGATATGGATAAGTTGTGTGTGTTTTGTTCAGCTTAATTATATTCTGGTTAGTTCAGTAACAGTATGTAAGCTTTCCTCTGTTGTCACGAGGGAAGCTTACATATACTACTATTACTGTTTGCGAAGAGCTACAAATACTCATTAAGAAAAATAATCCACTTCTAAAAACTACTCCAACAAGTCAATTGATTTAATAATGCATTTCTCTCTGTAGGGATGGACTCTGTCCATATTCCTACCGCAGATCCATTTGCTTTAAATTACGTGAAGTGTATCACTTGGTGGAAGTTTGTATCCTCAGAGGGAGATTACGATACTGCATTGCAGTAACATGCTGATCATGAAGCCAATAGGCAGGGTCACAATGCTAGGGATGCTTACTATTCATAATCAATATACACAACACATTGTTGAAATGTGTAAAAGATGTGTCTCAAGATGCGCGTGACATGCATTTACAATTCATACAGAAAAGGCATTCCAACCAGGTGTGTATAGTACAATGCATGCGCAGTTTGTGAAGTAGCATCTGTACAGTCAGGAGGGACACCTTCACACACAATTCATTTTGTTCATCAATAACCTTACTCTAAACCACATCGAAACAGATCGATCGCTCGCTTTGCTGTCGCTCTTTTGTTTGTTATGGTAAGTTTTTTAAATATAATGATCAGTGTTGCCAATTCTCGGGTTATTGTAGGCAATATACCACGAATAATTTTTATATTAATTGGTCGACTGGGTCGTACAAATATTGTGATGAAATATTTTAATCTAAACGAAGTTTTTGTGACCCTATAGTTTTTTAAGCTCTTAGCATGTTTTTCTTTGCGAATAAGCGGTTATTTAACTATCTGGATAATGTTTTTCTTATAATATTTGGAGCATAAACTGAAATATCTATCTTCATAATTATTAAAACATATCCTTTCGTTTCCCGACCCACCTCTAATGACCTCGACGTCGACGAGGCGTATTGTGATCGCATAACTGCTAGTTGCAAGCACTTAACAATTAATTTAATTTAATTTAATTGCAATGGAGCACAGGCTCCGGTGGCAATTTCCCTACACACCCATCTTCCCCTATCCTGCCCTTTTATGTAAAAGCAACAAAAAATAGAGATCATTTTAACAATAACCTGTACTGAGAGGAAATGAGATATTCAGCGAAGAAATGGATTTTATTAAAATAATTTATCTTATGTAAACATTTTTGATAAGCCTAGAGCGAGACGATTTTTAAAATTTTTCTGAGAGTAGATTCTTAAGTTTGCAAAGATACACCATTTATAAACCCATTATATATATATATATATATATATATATCTTAATGCATGAACGTATAAAACCCAGACGACGATTAGTCGTTACTCTGAAATTGTGTACAAAGCTATGAAATATAAAATTTAGTTTGCGATTTCACCACAAATGCTTTCAGGTC
>JARYHS010014670.1:0-13074 GCA_031002005.1 Vandiemenella viatica
TAGCAGTGAGAATTTTCCTGCCTATACCGCTGCATACTGCTTGATCTTGCACGATCGTGTTATTGAATACGTACCTCTAACAAGTGTCGTGCGTAAGCTGACATAAAAATCAAGTAGCACCCAGTCTTGTCAACCATTACCATGCCGACCATCTTCCTGGACGCACAGGGCTTCACGAAGAAGATGGTGGGTTTATTTCAAAGAAGTTGCTTTATGTATAGTACGCTCGGACAAAATTATCGCTTCACAGTGTATTTCAGTAGCATCACCATCGCGTGGAGGTAATGAACCATCAGTTAGTTGCCTAACACACAATTATCATGGAATACCTTGGAACGCAGATGGCGTTTCCTTCAGCAAGATGTGCTCTATACTACATGCAATAACCAATGAGGATGATTCAATCATTTACGTTAAAGGGCGGGAGAAGGCTAGATAGCTACAGAAAATCATCAGGAAGAAAGTATGCTACAGTATAGAAGATTTAGGATGTCCACCACTGCGAGAACTCAAGAAAAATAATTTGAGAAAACTTTGTAACTTACATATATTTTGTAATAATATGTGTGCAATTGAAAATGTATTTTTAATCGCCAATTGGTGGGCGAAATAAAAAAGTTTTTAAAAAATGTATATACTATCTTATTATTTAATTAGGATAGGTGAAATGACAAAAGAAAAATCTGGTAAAATGATTTTATTTACTCACAATTCAAGTACAATCAATTTTTTTTAGTTGCACAAAGTCAACTGTAGAACTGTGGACTGAGTGACACTAATTATTACCGCATACGTCATCACCACCTCAGTTTACAATTCTGTTAAATACATCAGTTCCTTTTAAATCTTGTTCAACTTTGCTCTTAACATCATCATACATGAGGTGGTAGGTAGGTTGGCAAGCATGTGGGCGCATGGTTACAATTGTCTCAGTCTTGTTTATTACAATAAATACCAAATACAATACAACCTTACACAACAATATCAACAACTTCAAACATAAGATTTCCACACTATATCATGTAATAAGCTTAATTACCAATCGGTTACTTAAAATTCCCCCCAAGATATACTTATATTAAATAACAACAATACTAGTTGGCCTTAATGATCCATGATGGCCCCAGAGTACAAGGATTTACACACTTAAATTTACTTATGTCTAAACAACAATTTAATAATGGTAGAATATCCGGTGCTATAAGTTCCTAAACAGGATTTCCAAAGATCGAGCTTCTCAGGCACTTAAATCAGTTTGAACTCAACCAACACTGGTCTGTTTTAATGTTTCAGCACCCCTCAAGGGTACAGACAAACATACATACACTGTTTCCCTCATGTGAAAGAACAGCCATTAGTGACATAGATTGTCCCACGCAAGCACGAACACCAAACAGAAAATCTCCAATTGCACCGAGGAAGCAGAAAATACAACGAAGTTGAATTGTCTGAATACCACGAACTCTCTAACAGTCTATCCACTCGTGGAACATGAAGGCACAGGTTGCTCCAGAAGGTGCCAAAGCGCACACTTTACGAGGACACCCCAAACTGCCATATAGTCTGGGCATGTGAGGCGACTACACAGTTTACGGCCACTCAGAACTGCTTGTCAGACCAGGCACCGTCAATAACCCCTCGTCGACGGCCAAGTATCACGTTGCTCCGCCTAACTGCTGCACGTGCATGGAGCACGTCGCCTTCTTCAACTGCCGCTTCCGACACCGCCACTTCCTCCTCAGACTGTTCACTTCCTAGCCGAGACTGACCGCAGAGACTCCTCTCTTTCCTGACCGGGTCGCCCCTTAAATCCTCTCTACAGACCGATAGAGGGCACTCACATTCACAGCGCTCTCTATCGGCCGGCGAAAGATGACAATCGCCACCAGATGGCCGGAACCTGGTCGCCGCGCGCCCTAGCGGAGAAGTTAGCGATATGAAACAGCCGCCTAGCGACAGAGAGCCGCGCACGGCTCAACCTCCCCCGCCAAAGCTAGACCCCGGGAGATGAAGAGATTACGGCCTAACCTTGCACTTAACCTGCGACAGGTGTACCCTCATCAGTCTTCTGGATTTGAAATCTTGAACTAGCAGGTTAACTGGCGATAATATTCTTCGTATAACGCAAGGGCCTATGAATCTGTAGGCCAGTTTACCAGATTGCCCGCCTTCAACGCCGCCTTGAGGATTTAGGTTACGAACAAAAATCTCGTCACAGACCTTGTAGTTAAAGGGGACCCGACCCGTGTTATACCTTTTACGCAGACGCTCGTGGGCCAACTTAATATTCTTACGAGCTCTATCCCATGATAGGGGGTAGTGGTGACATGTTTGATACCCTGAGAAAAACAAAACCTTTTGAATTGGTGAGAAAGAAATGTAGAAGCATTGTCACTCACCATGACTTGAGGAGGTCCAAACCAGGCAAATATTCTTTGGAGCTGACTTACAGTACACGAGGTGGAGGTAGTCCGAACAGGAACAAGCCAACAGAAACGAGTAAATGCATCAACCACCACTAAGATGTACCTATTTCCCAGTTTAGTACGGGGAAGTGGCCCGACATGATCGATGAACAGTTTATCCATAGGGTTTTGTTCCCGCAGAGAGCACAGATAGCCTTTCTTGGGGCCAGTGTCCGGTTTAGACATATTGCAAATACGACACTCCCCCACCATTTTGCGGACGTCCTTTATTAATCCAGGCCATGTAACACATTCTTGAATCTTGTGTATGGTCTTGTGTACGCCCAAGTGGCCCCCGGCCAAAGAATGATGAAAATAATAAAAAACAGACGAGATTAACTCACTAGGAAGACATATTCTAAGTTGCTTTCTTCTTCCTACCTGACGACACAGAATACCTTTATTCAAGACGAAACCTGGCGATGGTTCACCTTTACAAAGAGTTTGATAAATGGGACCCAGACAGGGATCAGATCTCTGTTTAACCCGGAGGTCAGAAAACAATAAGGGAACTTCAGTCAAAACGCCGCCTGCCTGCCAGGTCACAACCCTGATTACTGCTTTCCGAGGGCCCTTCCGGCTCCTCAAACATGCGACTAAGCGCATCTGCGACGCTGTTATCAGCCCCCCGAATGTGTCGCACCGAAAAGCGGAAAGCTGAGATCCGGACGGCCCACCTCGCTATGCGCCCAGTTTTACGGGGACGCGCCAGGACCCAACTTAAGGCTTGATTATCCGTTTCCAGAATAAACTCGCGATGTTCCAGATAAAATCCAAATTTCTCCAAGGCAAAGAGAACAGCAAGAGCCTCACACTCGTACACTGAGTATTTACATTCCGGACCAGCCAACCTTCTGGAAATGTAAGCCACCGGGGATCTCCCCTGATCACCGTCCTGCAAAAGAACGGCCGCGA
Organism: Vandiemenella viatica; assembly: GCA_031002005.1. Classification (NCBI taxonomy): domain Eukaryota; kingdom Metazoa; phylum Arthropoda; class Insecta; order Orthoptera; family Morabidae; genus Vandiemenella; species Vandiemenella viatica. Next base: position 3,381 of record JARYHS010014670.1, read on the forward strand.
TGCCAGCACTAGACGCATCCGTCTGTACCACAAAGGGTTTGTTAAAATCCGGAATGGCTAAAACAGGTGGATTGGTAAGCGCAGATTTTAGCGCGTCAAAGGCAGCCTGTTGGCTAGCTCCCCACACAAATTTGCAGCCTTTCCTACGAAGTTCATTCAACGGGGCAGCGATATGGGCAAAATTAGGCACAAAACGGCGAAAATAATTGGCCATACCAATAAACCTAGCGACACCCTTAACATTACGAGGGGGGGGGGGAAATTTCGGAGATCTTTGGTGCGATCAGGATCCACTCTAATGCCATCACATGACACAAGATGCCCCAGAAAGGAAACCTGCGGGCAGGCTAAAGTAATTTTTGAAGGCTTGACGGTCAGACCAGCTTCCCTGAACCTAACTAGGACTTGTCTAAGATGATCCATATGTTGCTCAAAGGATTCACTATAGACCACCACGTCGTCCAAATAATTATATACAAATCGAAACTTAAGATCTCCTAGGACCCTATCAAGGAGACGGGATAACACTGCGGCCCCAGTGGCCAAACCAAACGGAACACGGTTAAACTCAAACAAATTCCAATCCGTGCAAAATGCAGTAGCTGCCTTCGAATCCTCACTCAGGGGAATTTGGTAATATGCTTGGTTCAGATCCAACACAGAAAAATATTTGGCGCCGGCGAACCAGTAAAAGCATTGTGAAGATCAGGCAGGGGCACAGATTCTAAAACGACCTTCTGATTCAATGCCCTGTAGTCGACCACGGGTCTGTAATCCCCTTTCTCAGGTTTGGGAACCAAGAACATAGGCGAAGCATAGGGTGAAGTGGAGGGCCTGATAACTCCCTCCTTGAGCATCTGATCGATCCTTTTTCGCAGAAAATTCATCTTTGGGGGAGACAAACGGTAGGGCCCCTGCCTCACCGGCACATCATCGGACAGGTGGATTTTATATTCAATAAGATGAGTTACTCCCAATTTGTCCACCAAAACATCTCCAAATTGTTCCAACATTTGCAAAAGCTGACGAGCTTGATCCTGAGGCAGATGGCCCACCTTATAGTCACCTACTTGAGTAAGGACGGCATTTACCCGTGACGAGACACGACAAGAACAAAGAGCTATTTGATGTTGTGGATCAAATTTAAAATGAAAAGTGCTCGAACTACAATCCATAATTAGACCAGTGGCTCTGATAAAATCAACTCCCAATATAACGGGTATTGATAACCCCTTTGTGACGACCAGATCGCAAGGCCAGGTGTAATTACACACCCGCACCCGAACGCGACACACTCCTACGAGACCCAACTTCTGACCATTAATCGTACGACATCCCTGCGGGGGGTTCTGAGTGCAGGCAAGCAACAGATGTTACGAAATTCCAAATACCAGTTATAATCGACCAGAGAGAAGGAACTCCCTGAGTCAATAAGAACGCAAACAGGTTCATGATTAATAGTTGCACAGATAAAGGGCAGATGAGACGTGTTAGGAATCACAATACGTTTATGAAGGTCTTTAAGCCGTGAATGGCTCCTTTTATATCCAGCTAAACTCCCATTCAATTGACGCTTGGCCGCCGGGCACTCTTTGACCAAATGTCGACCAGACCCACAACGAAAACATCGCTTAACAACCCCACCTGGACGAACACTACTGCACCAATACTTATTACCAGCGGAACTTGTCCGCTGAGAGGCGTTATGTCAGGTATCAGCTCGTCGCACCGCTGGCACTCGGCACTGTTTGACGAAATGATCGCCAGCGCCACAACGAAAACACTTGCCCGCAACATAGTGATCATTAGCACGCAAACCCCTAGAATTCCTCTCACCTTTCTTAATAACCTGTGCTCTGGCTTCTGTTCTCTGCTGATCGACAAGTCGCAAGGCCTCAATCGAGGTAATCAACTGATTAAGCTGCAGAAAGGACACTGGTTTTATATTAAACACAGCCTAGCCCTATCCTCAGGCGAAGACCCTCAACAATTACGTAGTTTTTCTCGGCGTTGCAAATATAAATAATTTTTCTCGGGTGACTAGCCGAGTTATATGAATGTTATAGTTACACGATATTTCGGCGCACTGAATCATCGACGCCATCTTCTGGGGAAGTGAGGTCAGGAACGTGCGAAGTTGCAGAGCTAGACCAGATTACCGCTGCTAACCTCTGATTGGTCGGCTAGAACCAGTCGTAGCAGGGGTCAAATCTCGTTGCGGCTTGATGTCAGCCGTGCTTTTGATTCCGTCTGGCATCAGGGTCTCATATATAAACTGCTCACTCAAGGAGTACCACTCTCCCATGTTAAGCTCCTGAAGAACTATCTTGAGGGAAGAACTTTCAGAGTTGTGATGGACGGTGGCATCTCAGCTATTAAGAACATCTCTGCGGGGGTCCCACAAGGGTCAGTTATTGGCCCAGTCCTGTACAGTTTATACACGGCGGATACACCATCCACAGCTCGCGTGAAGAAAGCGTTATATGCTGACGACACCGCCTATTTTGCTAAGAGCCTGAATGTTCATCTCTTACGCAGAAGACTACAGCAGGCTTGCGACAACATTCAGCAATGGGGCACTAAATGGAGGCTTGCCTATAACGCTTCCAAAAGCCAGGCAATTATCATTACCAGGAAGAAGTTCCTCACCTACCTCCTCTGGTACTCTTCGGCGAGCATATAACCTGGACGAGGACGGCAACTTACCTCGGTGTCCAACTTGATAGGGGAATGACGTGGAAACCTCACGTCACCAACGTTCGGGCCAAAGCATCTGGGAGACTAAGTTCGCTCTACCCAGTATTGAATCCCACATCTAAATTAAGACCGGACCTAGGGATCCGTCTATACACCGCCCTAGTGAGACCTATACTGGAGTACGCTGCGGTGGTGTGGGGCAACACAGCGCAAGCATATCTTCAGCTATTGCAAACTATACAGAATAGAGCCATCAGATTTGCTCATCACCTCCCCAGGGACACGAGGACTGATTACCTTCATCGTCTGAGTGGATTACCGAAACTTCGTGTCAGAATCAAACAGCTGGCTACGCAGTTTTATGAAAATGCGCAGAAATCAAACAATCCATTGATCTCAGCATTGGGAGCAGACCCCACATACAATGACCGACTAAGGTGGCCCAAGAAAATTCTTGACCACCAGTAAAGAAGTAAAACACCTGGTAGGAACAACCTGATTAGGACACACCGAATACGACAACCATACTAGCAAACTGGAAGGAGATGCGCTGCAGCGCACAACCTTCCCCATAATCTGGGACTACCGCTTTCCCAGTCATTGACGTCTGTCTGTCTGTCTGTCTTGAATCGATGCTAAGGTGGAGTTACTGGCTAGATTTTGATGTCCGTTTTTACATGGCATGTAGCGACGGGCTTAAAGTCATCGCTCCTTCGAAGATGATATCATAAAACAAAGCATTCACCATAAATTGTTTATCAAACTGATGGGTCAACACGGATCCGTTGCGGGCCTCATATTGAGCCATGCTGCCACGTGATTGGTCAGATTTGTAACCAATCGTAGCCGGGGTCCTGCCTCGTATCAACACATCGTTCCATAGAAGGAAAAATCAGAAGGCAAAAACTTTCCCGTAAGCTGATCATTAATGCCTGAGTAACAAATTGCTCACTTATGTTACTACCGAACTTCCCGTTGATCTGGACGCGCCGTGTAATGCGTCCCGGTTGCGCTGTCGGCGAATAGTATTGATGACTGGCGTCCAGGCTTCACTCAGCTGGTACCCGCTGTCACGGTTGACGAGGTTAGACGCGAGACGAATTTCTACTGCTTCTGTAAGGATGCTGTTCCAGAAGCTCCCAGTATGCGCCAGTACTCTGGTATTTTCGAAATCAAAACCATGGCCATGTTCTAGACTGTGTTCCGCCACCGCAGACTTGTCTTTCTGCCCCAGACGAACGTGTCGTGCATGTTCTAGACAACGTTGGTGAACACACCGCACCGTTTGGCCAATGTAGCTTTTTCCACATTCACAATTAATGCTATATACCCCAGTGTCCGCAAAGCAAGGTCATCCTTGGGGGAGCGTAAGATGTTCTTCACCTTTGGTGGTGGCAGGAAAATGGTCTTGATTCCAGTTTTTGCTAGAATCCGTCCTATCTTGGACGTTGTGGCGCCACATACGGCAAAAAGGCTAGACGATCAGGTGGCTCCTTGTTGGTGTTGTCGAGCCACAACGTCCAAGATAGGACGGATTCTAGCAAAAACTGGAATCAAGACCATTTTCCTGCCACCACCAAAGGTGAAGAACATCTTACGCTCCCCCAAGGATGACCTTGCTTTGCGAACACCTGGGGTATATAGCATTAATTGTGAATGTGGAAAAAGCTACATTGGCCAAACGGTGCGGTGTGTTCACCAACGTTGTCTAGAACATGCACGACACGTTCGTCTGGGGCAGAAAGACAAGTCTGCGGTGGCGGAACACAGTCTAGAACATGGCCATGGTTTTGATTTCGAAAATACCAGAGTACTGGCGCATACTGGGAGCTTCTGGAACAGCATTCTTACAGAAGCAGTAGAAATTCGTCTCGCGTCTAACCTCGTCAACCGCGACAGCGGGTACCAGCTGAGTGAAGCCTGGACGCCAGTCATCAATACTATTCGCCGACAGCGCAACCGGGACGCATTACACGGCGCGTCCAGATCAACGAGAAGTTCGGTAGTAACATAAGTGAGCAATTTGTTACTCAGGCATTAATGATCAGCTTACGGGAAAGTTTTTGCCTTCTGATTTTTCCTTCTATGGAACGATGTGTTGATACGAGGCAGGACCCAGGCTACGATTGGTTACAAATCTGACCAATCACGTGGCAGCATGGCTCAATATGAGGCCCGCAACGGATCCGTGTTGACCCATCAGTTTGATAAACAATTTATGGTGAATGCTTTGTTTTATGATATCATCTTCGAAGGAGTGATGACTTTAAGCCGTCCGCTACATGCCATGTAAAAACGGACATCAAATCTAGCCGTAACTCCACCTTAGCATCGATTCAAGCCGCAACGAGATTTGACCCCTGCTACGACTGGTTCTACAGCCGACCAATCAGAGGTTAGCAGCGGTAATCTGGTCTAGCTCTGCAACTTCGCACGTTCCTGACCTCACTTCCCCAGAAGATGGCGTCGATGATTCAGTGCGACGAAATATCGTGTAACTATAACATTCATATAACTCGGCTAGTCACCCGAGAAAATTATTTATATTATACCTTCAACAATATTGGCAACTATATCCTTTTCAGAAATATCCATTTGCAACGCTGTAACGGCCATACGAACTCTCTCCACAAATTCTCCTAATGACTCTGTTATGGATTGCACTCTCCAAAAATGAACTCTCTCCAACTCTCTCAGCACGTATGGGTATTTTTTCACGAATTACCCTCTGTCTTAAATCCTTCAATGACCCTTTTACTTGCACAATCTCCGCAAGATAATCTGCCAAAGGACCTTTGGCCAGAGGATACAACAAGGCTAAAACACTATGTTGAGGGACCTGAAGAGCGTCGGCGTGCCTCTCAAACCGAACTGTAAGCCATAATAAATGTTCAATTTGTCTCATATCATCCACTGAAAGTTCCTCGACTTCTCTTAACAACACACCCAAAGGATTAGGCAATTTGGCAAATTGATTCGAAATGGCCTGATACTCGGGAACCACTTGAGGTGTCTGAGGATGCACCGTTTTTTACTGCTACCCTCTCTCTACTTAATCACCACAAGTGTCATTCTCTAGACCCAGGGAATTAACTTGTAGTACAATGTTTGTAATTCGGCACTCAGCTGGTTTACAACAGAAAGTTGATCTTTATCTAATCTCAAGGTTTTTAAATCTGTCAGACGATCGTTAAAAATGATTAAGCTGGGCTTGAATTCTATAAATATGACGTCTGGTTGGGCTGCTCTTCTTCAGGAAGGCCACATTCTTCAGAGCTCCTGCAACCCCACTACACAAGCGGAAACAGCATCACAAACCTCCCCAATCCGCTCTGGCGGAACGGTAACCGGAACAGAAGCGACAGTACGCAAACGTTCAATAAGTTCTGTTACACCACCATCGTCAGACAATCCCTAATCCTGAGCTCATACTGGAGCTGCTCTTTCTTAAGGTAACTCCATCCTACAAAACGTGTTGCCTTCCATAGAGAATCCAAAGCAATGAAAACAACAAGACTTGAGACTACCCAATGCAACCAAGCTCTGCTACCATTTCAGGTGGTAGGTAGGTTGGCAAGCATGTGGGCGCATGGTTACAATTGTCTCAGTCTTGTTTATTACAATAAATACCAAATACAATACAACCTTACACAACAATATCAACAACTTCAAACATAAGATTTCCACACTATATCATGTAATAAGCTTAATTACCAATCGGTTACTTAAAATTCCCCCCAAGATATACTTATATTAAATAACAACAATACTAGTTGGCCTTAATGATCCATGATGGCCCCAGAGTACAAGGATTTACACACTTAAATTTACTTATGTCTAAACAACAATTTAATAATGGTAGAATATCCGGTGCTATAAGTTCCTAAACAGGATTTCCAAAGATCGAGCTTCTCAAGGCACTTATATCAGTTGAGCTCAACCAACACTGGTCTGTTTTAATGTTTCAGCACCCCTCAAGGGTACAGACAAACATACATACACTGTTTCCCTCATGTGAAAGAACAGCCATTAGTGACATAGATTGTCCCACGCAAGCACGAACACCAAACAGAAAATCTCCAATTGCACCGAGGAAGCAGAAAATACAACGAAGTTGAATTGTCTGAATACCACGAACTCTCTAACAGTCTATCCACTCGTGGAACATGAAGGCACAGGTTGCTCCAGAAGGTGCCAAAGCGCACACTTTACGAGGACACCCCAAACTGCCATATAGTCTGGGCATGTGAGGCGACTACACAGTTTACGGCCACTCAGAACTGCTTGTCAGACCAGGCACCGTCAATAACCCCTCGTCGACGGCCAAGTATCACGTTGCTCCGCCTAACTGCTGCACGTGCATGGAGCACGTCGCCTTCTTCAACTGCCGCTTCCGACACCGCCACTTCCTCCTCAGTCTGTTCACTTCCTAGCCGAGACTGACCGCAGAGACTCCTCTCTTTCCTGACCGGGTCGCCCCTTAAATCCTCTCTACAGACCGATAGAGGGCACTCACATTCACAGCGCTCTCTATTGGCCGGCGAAAGATGACAATCGCCACCAGATGGCCGGAACCTGGTCGCCGCGCGCCCTAGCGTAGAAGTTAGCGATATGAAACAGCCGCCTAGCGACAGAGAGCCGCGCACGGCTCAATACAATAACAGCTTTTTATATGCTTTAATTTCTAACTTTAAACTTTCATAGACTAGTGTTGAACAGGGGCTGTATGACACTTCATTGACATTTACATTATCAAAATGCAAATCTAGCAGGCCATTCACAGATCAACGGGGGTAGTCACGAATCACTTTCACTGATAATGTATTCACAAACTCGTTGTAGTACTTAGTAACTTGATAACTCCAGGGCTTCATGGTGTTGATGGCGCTGGTGACTGCAGGCAAGGCGTCGACCATGTTGTCCCATGTTGATTCGCCGAGAAACACACCATAGGCAGGCACAGCATTGTTGTAAAACCATATAGTTTTCGCTTAGCCACGGCTCGGGACGAGATGGTGTGGTTGCCGAGCGAGACACTCGTTTGCAGATGCTCAGTGTTGTTGAAAAAGCCACCAATTGTATAAACCAGCTGTCTCAGTACATCCCACTCTTCATGTGTGAGAGTGAATTTATTGTACCCAACTTTTTCGACTACAACTACTGGATTAAATTCCAGTTTAGGTGACAAACCAACAGTGAGCCGCTTGGTGTCGCTGCTGTTTAACTTGTAGCATATTGAAAACAGGAGAACCTCACTAGCCATAGTGAACTTCACCTGATGATCGTCGACCGGGGACTGAGGGCTAGCTGTCTGGTGTGATAGTCTTTATACCTCTTCCGCCATCTTCTTTTAGCTATGAAACACATCAAACACGTGCATTTCTAATAGGAAGAGGGTCCAGCACATAATGGAGACCATCATACTCGATTTCCCGATTAATAGATGATATTATCCTCCATTTTCTACCTACACCAATGGGTCCGTTCGAAACGCGTGAAGATAGAACTTTAACAATATTTAAGGTGCTCTGTAAAGGTGCATATGGTACCCGCATTAAACGTCTTCTTGTGTTGGTGATTAAACAGGCACACGAATCCATAGTTTTGTCGCCACGATACACGACAGTCTAAGGCTACTGCACGTCTTGTGGAAACATGTCTGACGTCCGCATTCCAGAACAGAAATATCCCTTGGTTGAGGAAATAGTTGCAGGCTAGCGCACCTGTGTAAACACGCCCCGAGCGGTGGAATTTCCCCGCTAGCTTTCTCTCGTAAGGGAGTGGAATATCTGTGCCCAAAGAAATTAAGCCCTTGGGAGATGCTGCCATCAAGGCGGCCGGTCAAGGAACTAACGTATGCGCAAGCCTGGCTGGTGCTGCCCCCTTAGCCGCCACCAAATGAACTAACGATCCACCATCTTGTGACATCATGCGACCTTGAACGCTGATTGGCTGATTCAAAAGCCCGCCAAGCCGCCACTGGAGGGGAGGGGAGGGAGGTCCCCCTACCAACTCGTGACGTCATGGGTTTTCCCGGTTTCTATACAGCTCTCTCCTTGTACATCTACTTTGGACCCAGATTTTATCGTTTGGAAGGACCTCAAAAACACGTTTCAGACATGTGAACTCTGTTTAAAGGGAATTAATGTTAACTGCGTCTAGAATTTTTCAAAATCTCAGGAAATTCAAAGAGTATTTTCCTGTCAGTTTCAATTCCTCTGATTTAAGGGACAAAACATTAAACAGTTCGACGCGAGCATGGGATACTTGGCTTGGCCTCTTGATCACCGTGGTGAACTGAGTTTGAGGAAAAAAACAAACTAATATACCGGAATTCCGGGACAGTTACGCATAATTCCCGGACATGAGACCAGACACAAAATTCTCGGACGGATTTCTCGGCCATCTAGCAACCCTACCCATACCTGGTACATTACGATTAGTTTCTTAATGCTAATACTTTGGATTGATTGGAGACAAATTTTAAAAAGTTTTCAAATGTCCATACAAGGATTCGAATGAATTTTGAATGAGTTATTTTACCTTATTTTTTACTTCTCCTTGTGCTCCTATCGTAATTAATCATAAGCACTTACTGGGTGTTTAAAATAAGGCGCAACTGATGAGAAAAGTTTTAAAAATTCTATGACTAAATTTATTGCATGTGCAACACAGGTAATCGTTTTCCCCCAATAATAACTTGGAATATTCTACGAGGAACACGGGAAATAACAACTTATTTTTAAAAAATATCGACTCCGGTATCCAGATTTCAATATCAATATAACGTCCTAAAAAATATTACTCACAAATATGGATATTTTTTTTAAAAAAATATCGATATTTTATCAACTAGACAGGTGATCCTTGGTTGTAGAAAGTTTAGGCAAATACAGTATGCATTCTTAAATCAACTGTTCCCCCAGTCTTGATTAACATGCAACATAATTGTATGAATGTGGTCAAGGAATTTTAATATTATCGTTGATATTGTTAG